>MJUU01072476.1:31337-55324 GCA_002080025.1 Modiolus philippinarum
TGTGTGGGTTATGTCTACCTCTTTGGTTTGGCATATTGGAATCAATAGGTTAGAAAGTTTCAATGGTAAAGACAGTCTTAAATAAATATATATAAGTTAATAAGCTAGTCTCAAAATTCATCGATGAACTGGAGTGAGTAATGTTGTGAGTTGTGAGTGGTGTAAACAAAACAAAGTCCTGATCATAAATGTCAATATTACTCACTTACAATACAACAGGGTTAAAATCCATAAACTCCATATAATCCATGTTCATTTTAGATATTTCCTCTACATTTTTCATTTAAATTAGACATCATAAACACATGTATTTCCCATTTTTCTTAGAGAAATTTTCAAAAACGATTCGCCATGTTTTACCCACAATTCTGTTCTGAACTTGGTTTCCAAATAGTTATTGATGTCGCAACTTCAAAACTGATGGTAAAATTTGTTCGCCTACAGCCATTTTCAGAATGGCCACCAAAAAGGCGGGAAAATTCAGCATTGTCCGATTTCAATGAAATTTGGTTTCGAAGTGGATATTGATGGGACTTCAAAACCGGAACTGAAAATTGTTTGTTGAGCGCCATTTTCAAAATGGCCACAAAAAGGTGGGAGAATTCAACATAGTCTGATTTCAATAAAATTTGGTTTCCAAATAGATATTGATGTCGTAACTTAAAAATATGGTGTTGAAAATTGTCTTTGACTGCCGTTTACAAAACGATGTCTCAACTTCAAAACTTGTGTTGAAAGTGGTCCTCAGCAAGAATGTTTTTGTCAAAAAATCCCAACAAAGAAATATAGAAAACATGATCAGACTTAAATACAGATCGAACTATCAAAGTTTTAGTGAATGAAGTTCAACTGTATAACTTGAATGTTAGCTTGATTGTGGCAACTGAAAGCCATGTGAGCGATTCATGTGAGCCTCTGCTTTTATATTGTTACCGTTGGATCAATCGATGCCCCTGCTTTTGGTGGTCAGTTAGTTCCAGAGGGTAACGTCTAACGGTGCCGGAAGCCGATTAGTAGTATTATTAGTAACATCTAAAATTGAGAAATTTCAAAAGATCAAGACGGCCCCTATCGTACTGGTTAAAGCGGAATTCATTTGCTAAATGTTGAACAATGCCACATCAATCGCTAGGTTTACATCATGCTTGTTATGGATGCGGGGTTTTGACCATGGATATAACATACAGCAATTCATACCTTTTCGCATTATGCATATTGCAATAAGACAGTTTATTGGAAAATGCAAAATTAATTTGAAAAATTTTGTGAACAAAAACTGTATAAATTCAAAGTATTTCATTTTGCATAGGTTTGTCTTTATGTATAGGACCCTTCTTTCAAATGCAAATCTTGATAACAATTCTTTAACCGTCTTGATTCCATAATAAAGTTATCGATCTTTTCGTTTAATATCTTATGACAAAATCAATTTCCTACAAGATCTCAAGTTCAACGAGTTAAGAGGCAGATTAAAAAACGTTACAATGCATATTAAATAAAACATTTTAACACTACTACAAAACATGGGGAGCATCAATTATGTAGGGGTTTCGATTGGGTGTTTGCTAAAGTTGATAAAAGTAGTTCATATGTATATATATATATGGAACTCGTGTTTGTATTGACAGTGAATTTCTTCTGAAACTCCTTTGAAAATTCCACCATTTACATTGGCAATATATTGTTACATTGTCATCAGCTTATTTGTCTAAATTATCAATTTTTTTTTTAAATGCTTGTCACCAACATTTCAAGGTAATTGTCCTTCATTTATGAGGCAAATTAACTGGAATTCTAGATTATTTTGTCACAAACTGGTGTAATAAATGTGACCATACATTATTTTCAGTCACTTTCAAAACTTCAGTTAACGACGTCAAAACTACAGAAAGCTAAACAGATATATCATGCTCATTTACACAGCTAATTTAAACGACAGAGAGCAGATGTTCCTCACAATATATATCGCTTAATAAACACAAAGCATTTGGCAATTCGCTGTTTGCCTTTGCAAATTCCAAAACAGTTGACAGTTCCCATACATTTCTGCATAGCTACGATAGTGTTCAGTGTTGCAATCCACAAAAGTCAGGCAACGCTTTCTTTGTTGACTATTACAATCTAACATAGTTTGTCATAAATTGACTAGTTATTCGTGGTATAACAAAACAAGATTTACAGTATAACAAGAGCAGGAAACAAAGAAGATATACTACTCGTTACGGAGGTCATTACATGTAACCGACAGCTTTTTATGGTATAACAAGACCAGGTGATAATAAGCTAGAATACACTAACCGACGGTTAGTCAATGGATAATAACATAAGGCAAGAAGGATGTCATTTACCGACAATTAGCTATTGAATTACAAGACTGGGCAACAAGGAAGGTAGACTACTCGTTACGGAGGTCACTACTGACATTTGTTTATTGTATAACAAGATCAGGCAATGAATTAGTTAGTAGAATACTCGTCACGGAGGTCATTTACTGTTACATAATATAATTTGTAAAATGATCAGACCTCGCTATAGTTGCTTTTGATAATGTTTACACAACCAAATGCTTTCTAAATTCAATAATGATTCAGATAAGATCAGCTATCTACATAACATTGCAAGATACTACAAATGACGAATAAATTAAGTTAATTTAATTTTGATGAGATATTAACAGCTTATTTGATTTGTATTTACAATGTAGGAGGATGTAAATTAGATTCGCTATTAAATTAAACATGTTATCATGTAAAACATGCTGTAATTATATCAATAAATTGTGTTTTTCCAGTTTGTACTTGGGAAACATGATGACAATACCGAAAAGTACTGTTATAAACACAACAGATTGTCATTTTTTTCGAAACATGATTTACCGGTTTATTTATGTTCTGTTACCCTTTTCCAATATGTATACAAATCGGTTCAAAGTAAATCCACACTTAACAGGCAATTGAAACTTGTATCGCTAAATTCCAGTGTATCAAAATAGTTCTAAATTATTTTCATTTTCTGAAATTGTCTAAAAAATCTTCCGTCCGAAAGGACTTCGTTCTAGACAGGTTTTGTTGTTTTACAGGAAAAACTAACATGGGTAAAAGTACATAATTGTAACAACATTCTGGTTTTCTTTGAACAATTCAAAATCCATAGCCTTCATTCACGGACTAGTAACTTACGATACAATTCTTTATTATTATTCTGAAGGTATTTTAATGTTATAATAAAATTACTTCCTATCCAATTCTGCAAATGACAAAATCGATTTGCTGATTTCAGTCTATGAATATTTCTCGATAACAAGAGGAAAATTCCAAAAATTATAAAGAATAAATTAAAGTTTATGCTTTTTTCTCAGACCTTAGAATATCACTAGTATCTTCAAGGTGCATCGATATGATTGTTTTCCGGTTGATCATTCAATAGGAGTCTACTGGTAAACCAATGCAAAAAGTGAGGGGGTTAATTACGTAAGGTAATACAGTCATATTATAAATAACATTTTTCATCTTAAAGTTCTTTTTACGGTATTAAAAATCTCATGCTCATTATTTTTTAAACATTTCAAAGCTTTTTTTAGCAGAAAGGTTAAGTATAACGTTTACTACATTTAAGAAAAAAATAGAATATAAATATTTCCGAATATTTTATTTCGCACATTTCAAGATTATTTTGAGAGTCGGAGTAGATATAAAATATATCTAGTGCAATGTCCACGAGTTAAACAGAAAAACGAAAAATTATGCCGAATACAAGCACGCTAAAATAAATACGATAATGACCCAAAATTTCAGCCTTGTGGCCTTCTACCTAAACCTATACGTCTTATAGGACAAGGAAAAGCAGACACACCGAGGTACCTTTGTAATAATTGAAAATTGAAATTGATCCTTAACTAAATCATGCCAACTTGTAAAGCCTTTCCAGGATCATTTTAGTCAAAGAAAAATAAATGTTTTAATACTAGGTGGCAAATGCTCCAAACACTTTTGCACGACACTAAATCGACGTTTCAAAGTAAATATACCGTTAAAGATCACGCACAGCACTTTCTAGCGGTGAAAATTATAAGGGTACATATATGCCCCCAATATATATATATGTATCCTTGCTTTTACTATGCAAAGTTCATTTTGGAAGGCCCTATTGTAACTTAAAGATGTGAACAACAATAAAAGCGTCGTTCTATAGGTATGTTTAATGTTGTACGTACAGAGACTGTGTCTCGTGTACACCTACTCCACACCCTTTCATAGTTTATTTAAGACTGCAATTTGTCTCGCCTGCAGTGTGGAGTCCGGTAAAAAGACTCCCACGCGAGAAATGTGCCTTTTTTATGGATTTTAGTTATAGTTTACTTTTTTTAACACAACTTGTAATAGAAACACTAACATACTTTTTTGGGCATTTCATTTTTTTGTAACATTGCAAAAAAAAGAATTTGCCAGTTAATTTAATGTTTGTTGACGATCCCGCGTATATCGGTAAAGACAACATAAATATAGTATTTCGACATTAGCAATGAATTCCGCTCAAACCTGCGCTAGGTACCGTCATGAATTTATGCTTATTTTTGAAGGCCTCGTGATGACTTCAAGATTAAGAACAGCAATAGAAACATTGTTCCAGTGCTAGGTTTAACCATGTATTTATAGCAATTTCGTCTCATGTACAATTACTCCATCTCCTTTCATTGTTAGTTCATAAATATTCCTCTAGGAATTGTATAAAGCAACACATTTGTTAGTCAGGAATATCGGTATGACTTCTCATATATAATGTATCCACGCTCACATACGAAAACATTTTTATTCTTACGCCTAATATCCGCCTTTACTTCTATTGTTTTCCCTTTTATATCAGTATTTGTTTAATCCCTTCATCTATAACTATTATTTCTTTTAAGCAACAACGACCAACTTTACAGGTATACAAAATGTACACTTATTTAGTCCAAAGCACCATACCAGGAACACTTGACATACCGTAAAATTATTGGAGTAATAATGACACGAAGCACATGCTTTGATTACAAAAGGGATTAAAATAAATTCCAGTTTAAGTTCAAAACAGACGTCAGTAAATTAATTACATTCAGAGTATAGATAATGCTAATCTAAGCTTGTTAAAAACTCATTATATAGTATACCAAACTGCAATCTGAACATGTGGTGACAAAATCATATTCAACACATGCAAAATGGCACCTGTTTTAATTATATTACTTCCTTTGTGTTTTCTCCTACAAATACATTAAAGTTTGTTAAAGACATCAAACATTATTCGACCAAAGTTTCAGGTGACGTGTACTTTAAAACTTGAGGTACTTTAAACTTTCGATATTGTATATGTTAACTTGCACAGTAGTACTACTATAAGTACAACGGGAATTAATATGTACAGTACGAAATAACTAATGATATTATATAATTCTATTATTTCATTACAGGTTTTACAAAATTACTCATTAATAACGACTTCAAAGAAATCTTAAAAGTACAGGTACGTGGTAATCTAATATGTATATCTTAGATACTCAGAAGTGTAAAAAAAAAGTTGCAATTGTGATTTGTCGAAATGAGTTTAGGAATGTTGACAACGAAATTTAAATCTTTATCAGAAATATTGATTTTAAACCCTTTGACATCGGTTGTAGGAACACAGTAAATTTCATGTTTGTTGTTGACCCCACATACATAAGTATGGAGAGAAATGGATCTTGCGTCTTTTGACATTTTGCAAACTATTCCGTGAGGGGCCGTCTTGAACATACTATGAGATATACACAAGTTTCTTTGTCGAAGGCCTAATGGCGACTTCAACACGTTGTTTCATTGCTTGATTAATTATTTATTTGTATACGAACGGTGTAAAGTGAATATTATTGAAGTAAACCTTCTAAGCCAGGAAGGAGTGGTAGATTTATGAAAGTTTAAGGTGGTTCGTGGGTATAAGCAGAATTCATTGGAATTTTTCGAAAGTTTGCAAAATTGAACTTCCAAAAAACAAAAATTGGAGGTCACGGACCATATAAGCTCACAATCTTTCACCGAAAATAGGGAATTTTTAATTGAAATGTTAAGGAAAATTACCATTTAAAAAAAAATTTAAAGTTACATCCATGAGAATTTTGAATAATTATATATATTTGCTAGCCCCTTTATTGAACTTGCTACAAAACAAAAAGAAAAATGGGTATATGTAATTAATTCACAAAATCAAAATTTCATAGTGATTTCTGTGTAAAATATTTTTTTAAAATTACCTCCTTGTTTAAATTCTCATTTCAAAGAATTTTTCAGTATAAATACTATTCTGAATTTCTTTGTCTAAAATGTATGCTAGACTTAGAGAAATGGGCCCATTATTCGAGTTTTAAGCGAAATATTATAAAGATTTGGCCAAATTTAAAACTGTTCTTACACAAGCTGTCATAAATTGATCGACAAAAAGACCAAACAGAAAGCAACTACAACATATAAACAACCATAGGACACGTATCAATTCGATTGCATGAAAACTTGGCAATATAAAACAGTGAGATATTGGCAAAATAAACAGGTGTTCAGAATGACATTTTGAAATTACAAAAAAATGATTAAAAATGAAAAAAGTTGAAAATATGTTAGTGTATCCATAAATAACCAAATAACGAAGTTACTGCGAATTTAGGTTCTGCGTATGCGCATTTCGACAACTTATATATCTTCAGTGCAGATTAAATCTAATGTTTGGAAGACAATAAACTCAAAGATGTTTAAAAACTGATAGAGAACAAATTACCTATATGACCTAAATTAAAGCCAAAATCATTCTTCTTAGTTTTCTACAAAATATACAAAAAATTAGATATTGCAAGGTGCTTAGAATCGGCTTTGGGACTGACTACTTGGGGGACTGGTGAATGCCCTCATATGAGAAATCCTCTAAAGAGCAAGTACACCATAACTGAAATATATTTAAAGCGTAGAAAGCATTTTTTGCTCCAGTAGGCATAATGCATGTAATCTGCATAGTTGCCCTATTAATCAGGGCTTCACAAAAATTCCGTTTCACACAATCATTAAAAAGTACTGTAATAGATATCATTTCCTTGAAAAAAAAATGAAATTTTGGTCCGAACTGTGATCCAAGGTTCACGGCCAGCAGCAAAAACAGGATAAGCGAAAACAGACAACAGGTGACGGCTGAACAATGATGTGCAGCAAATCAAGTGTACACACACTTTCAATGCTTTAAATGTTTTAATAATTCGAAGAATAAACATCAACTATCCTTTGTTTTGTTGCATGTAAGTATGCAAGTGATTGTTGAAAAATCAAACAAAACATGAAAGAGCTAATGTAGAATATACAAAATCTCATATTCACAGAAATAATAAGCTTTTTCATAAGTTAAATGCAAATCATTCTAAAAAGTTTTATCCTTTCTGGTTTTTAAACATGTAATCTCCCAAATGTGTTATTTAATCTGCACTTAAGAGACACAAGGTGTCGAAATGGTCATCCAGAGAACTATAAATACGATATTCTGCTATTTAGAAATATGACAACAGATCTTTCCCTCTGTAACTAAAGTTTGTTTTTCCTCTATCGGTTTTAACTTTCCTACCGGAGTTGACATGTTCAACAAGGCGGGTGTATTATAAGAAGCAGGAAATGCTTATTGTACCGGTACACCTGATCTCAACCATGGTTTTTATTGGGTCCGTGTTGTTCATCTGTATGTGTATTTTCGTGTATCTTTTTTGTCCCGTATACTCAGGTGGTGTCATTGTTTCTTAGTGTTTCTGATGTTGCCTTTGTCTTCTATTGACTGACGGTTTGGTTCTCAATTACTTTGCTGCAAAAACAAACATGGTGATTTTTTTTTGTAACAAGGGGGGGGGGGGGTAATTAACAAAATACCGAAGTCACTGTAAATTTACTTCTGCTAATGGCCATTTCGACAACTTATGTCTCATAAGTGCAGACAAAATTAAAAAAATGGAAATCCAGTTTTCGAGACGTGAACAAAAGCTGATTGAGATAACAAAAAATTAAGGGGATCTAAATAGAAAGCCGTAATCGGCTAAGGACAGAGCTTTGCATGAGGATATACTCCTTAGATTTAAACAAGATTTCTAATTTATATATTATAAGCTCCAAAAAAAATCGGTTTAATATCAGAGAAATGAACGTTTTGTACCATCTAATCACAGTATGTATACAAATGTACCTTTTTATGACCTTGGAATCACTATTTTCATGTAATGCATTTGTAATACCCACAAAATCATCAAAGTTGATGTTTCTAGTACAAATTCATAAATGAAAGAGTTGACAAATGAGAAATTATGTATAATGCTAAATCTCGATCGTTTTTACTGCAAATATAACACTACCACTATCATCGGATTCTATCAATATCAGTAAATGTCTCATGGAAACGTGTAATTTTCCAGGCCTATGATGGACACAGGAAATTATTGAGTAATTGGAAAAGCAGTCGTAAAGCATTGTCATCATTTAACACTTAATATTAAATTAGAAACGAAAGAGACTAATAAACAACCCTGGTTATTTATCAATATGTTACAGAGAACTCTCTTCTGTGATCTAATGCTCTAAACATCAATGAAGCAAGGTAACACAGTAAAACATTGCTTGCAAACCCATGGTATACTGTCGCTAACACTATTTTTCAAGGATAGAACTGTTTTACATGACTTTTACTTATTTGGCCACAAATATCATTTATATGTACCAAATGTTTTTTTTTTTACAATAACAAACTAACTTTTCCTACTTTTATTCTCCATGGATATATTTTGTTCATCTTTACATAGTTTTTTGTTGATACAAATGAAAATGGTATGATTGAAAGATTTGATAATCTGGAAACATTTCCTTGTTCAACTTTATCACTAAAACAATACTGGATTGAGACAAATAAAGTATTAAATAAGATTCAGAAAGAAATACTGTATTAACACAACCGACATCAAGAAATAAAAGAAATTGAAGTAAACGCGAAAGAAGAAAATTTTAAGTGTATTACAACTATGAAATACATTTAGGTGTTACATTATATATGGAATATAGGACGTTTGGTTTTTTATACGAACTTTATCACGGCCATTATCAAGTGGGCCCGTTAGGCCGAGCTTGATGCGTTACGTCGTGATAACATCCGTATCAAAAACAAAATGTCCTATATTTCTTTTATCAGTAATTCAGAAAATGATAAATAAAAAAGTATAATAAATTGAAATAAGATGAAATTTCTATTGTAGCATTGTTAATCTATTGTTTATTGCAATAATTTATATGCATTCTTCATTCAACGTAGTATGCGTATGAATATGACAAATAGTACAAAACATGACGTGATAATGTCATTATCAGTCTCTGACGATCAAAAGAAAATCATACAAATTACCGATAAATAATAATATAACGTTAACTGACGTGCTTCTTAAAGTTACAAACAAAAGATAACAGTAAACACTCAGATGATCGAAAATTGCAATCACATGCCACAATCCACAAGAGAACTACACTGGAAAAACAAAAATTAAAGACAAGTGACATGCGTAAATAAAAATAGGAACTCAAGATAGCCCGACACGGTACCGGCACAAGCGAAAGCTAGCGGCAAGGTTAAACCGGTTTCTGGGCAACCAAAGCTCCCCTTTCACTATCCCGTTTTTCTTTAGTATAGGCCTTTTCGAAACATAATTTGGTCCGCTCTTCGGTTTCGGCATTTAAATATAATAAAACAGTTCAAATATAATAAAACAGTTCAGGTTATCAAACCCAGACAGCAAGTATTGTTTATCATGAACACAGTACAACACACTGTTCATATTAAGATTACTAGTTCATTGTTAAGTTGCGACACTGAACTAATTTTGTTAGAAATAATATGTATTCAGAGTTTAAGCTGTGTTTTGTTAGCAAACCGTAGGAGTGATAACCAGAAACAAAGAGTGTTTGTACCTCAGGTTGATGGAAGAGTTCCAATCCAGGAAAAGGTAACAACAACTTATGAAAAGGGCTAAAATTAACATACGAATAAAACCCAATACATTATTTTGAAAAAAAAAACAACATTGTAGTTTAAAATGATGGATCAATGAGTGCTCGCCGCTAAACTTCTGACTAGCTCAAGAAACCTAGTCTGCTGGTAAAACACTCTCGTCTAAGGAAGAAAAATCCAAAATATCTTTACCGATTTATGGCAAGGCACACACTCCCACATACATAACATGAACAAGAAATTTAGGGATAAAACTGTGGTAGTACATTATATTAGGATACTAGATACAATAGACGAAACATCTATTGTTGTTATGATTAATATTATACACTAATGCAAAAACACGAAACTAAATTGAACTTTAGTCTTAGGTAGGAGTAGCCTATAACGCGTTACGTGCTCCCACAAATAATTCATCTATATGTGAGTCTTTCGAAAGTAATTAAGGTGGCATTTATTTCTCTTTAATACAACTTTAACACACAACTTTAGAAGTCATTGTATTGTATGAGCAAGATCATTCGTAAAACATATAAAAATAGCTATTAACATTCATTAAAACATAACAAACTTAATTATATGAATTACCATAACAATTCAAGTTGCAATAAATGAAGCAAACAGAAATAAAATGAAAAACAGAAGAACACATTAAATAAGTATAAATAATCCAGTACACCCACAACAATTTTTGAAAATACTGCAAGGCTAGTTTAATGTACTATAGAACCAGCAAAAATGTTCTCTTTTTCTGTAATCAATACTTCATAATTTTAGTACAGCATTGTTTTTTTTTCGGCAACTTCATTTGGAACTCAATAGACTCGAATGGGGGATAGCTATTTCCGATCTAAGTGTGAAAGGTCTTGTGAGAATACTGATTATTAGTCACGTGATTATTTTTCTATTTTGAATACAATGAATATTCATATAAAATAACTAATTACCGAAGTTACTGTGAAATTAATTTCTGCATATGCGCATTTCGACATCTTACGTTTCTTCAGTGCAGATAAAATCTAAACGTTTGGAAGACCATAAACTCAAAGATGTTGTAAACTGATAGAGAACAAATAACCAAAATGATCTAAATGTAAAGCCAAAATCAGCTAAGGACAGAGCTTCGCTTGAGGGAGATACTCCTTAGTTTCAAATGAGCATTATTTCTCCATATGATCAGGACCACATACTGCCAGAACTAATTATATAGTCAAGATAACAGTAAACACCTACAATGGCCGAAAATTACAATCACATACCACAATCCACTGGGGAATCGCACTAGAAAAAACACATAACAGACAAGAGATAAACATAAATAACGATATGAACTCGGGATAGTCGGACTTGATACCGGCACTAGCAAAAGCTAGCGGTAGGGTTTAACCAATTTATGGGTACCAAAACCTCCCCTTTCTCTATCCCGTTTCCCTATAGTATTATAAACATACATAAATTCGAACACGATCTTTGACACCTGTCTACGTTCATTTAAGACTAGGGCCATTACTTTTACAAGTTTGAAAAAGTGAAGTCGACTTATTTATGTATTTCTTTTTTTTTTTGGCATGAATTTGCTCTTTAATGTTGTTTGTCCAATGGTCTTTAGTTTTTACCGAACATACATTCTCCACATAATTAGAAGCTTATACTCCAGTTTTGACCTATCTAAAAGGCATTTTGGAATGCATATTTTGCAATATTTGTTTGAGAGTCTCCTACAGGGAAAATTTCAAAATTGTACATGCTGTTTTGAACTTTTTTCAGTCTGTATTTCTTAATCGTTTTACGAAATGTGGTCTTAGAGAGATGTATGCTCTATATACATATCAGTTATGGTGTACTTGTTCTTGAGAGAGCTTTTCATATGGATGCACTATCATTCTTTCAAATTTTTGCTTTTTATTTATTTTTTTTTTGTCATTTAAAATTGTTTTTTTCTGACCACTTGTTTATTGTGCTCACTTCTCGTGATTTTATAATGCCAAGTTTTCTTACAATTGACTCGATCAGTGCCATGTGGTTGTTTAAATGTCATGATCGTCTTCTACTAGTCTTTTTGTCGGGAAATGGATGACAGCAATTGTAAGAACACTTTGCCAGTTAAGTTTGTTTGTTGACGATCCCGCATCCATTGATCACAGGAAAATAGTCATGGATGTAGCGTTGCTCAGCAATAAGCAATGAATATCGCTCAAACCGGTGCTAGGGGCCGTCTTGAACTTGCTATGAGGTATGAGTAATGCTCATTGAAGAAGATGAAGAACAACAATAAAAGCGTTGTTCCATTGCTTGGTTTTGTCGCATTTGCATTTACTCCATATCCCTTTCATTGTTAATTATTGTGACTTCAAGATGAAGACCACCAAAAAAAAGCGTTGTTCCATATTGATTGCTTTTACTATCAAGATGAAGACCACCAAAAAAAGCGTTGTTCCATATTGATTGCTTTTACTGTGTACTTCTATAGACTTTGTCTCATGTGCATTTTATTGTTAATTATTTTTACAAAATATCGTACATGAATTGTTCGTAAAATTTTACTTTGCCTCTCCTAAAAGGAGGGAAATCTAATTTGGTATGCAGCCTACGCATAATTAGGTTCAAGAATTCTCACTTGGACTACGTCAGATCTCGTTTAACAAGAAGTGTCAGACAGGACTGTCAGTTAATAGAATATATATGGCATGATGTTGTTGTGCTTTAACCGACAGTCTCTACTAGGGGAAATCGATTTTAAACTTGGTGTAAAATCTCTAAAAGGTAAATTGTTTAGAACCTATCAAACCTACGGTATGCTCTCTGAATTTTCTTTCGAAAAAGGAGTAGACTTGTAAAAATTTAAATACCAAGACAGTACAATAATGTACAGTTGTGTTGAAGAATAATTTATTTTGTGAATACCATAGCATTCAGACATATGACATAATGTCAATTTTGGGCATAGTAAATCTTCTGACCTCCATTTCTTTAATCATTCACTGGACCTTGTCTGACCTTGTATTAAATAAAAACAAAATAATCAAACAGAAGTGTCGAGAGCCGAAACCCACAGGACAAACAGACAAAGTAGGTGTGAATAACAACCAGATCATTTGATCCTGACTTTGCACAGGCATTTTAAAAGAAATGGTGGCTTAAACCGGTATTATGTTTTGAAATAAACTATCTGTTGGCAGCAAGAAAAAAACGAAAGATGTTCCCACACTTTTATTACAAATGTCTGTAAACGTTGTTTATATTGTAATGTAGAGAAAAGAAAGCGATAAATCAATTAAAATATTTAGGAAGTAAATTAACGTCCATCAGGTAGGATGGTTATTGTTTAATGAAAATAGTCATCAAAAATGCAAAAATCGGCAAAAATAATTATTTTAATGCACAATATCAAACACATAGTTGTATATCAGAATATAGGCCATAATATAAGTTACTGAATTTAATTCCATACAATTTTTATCTTACATAACATAGTGAGAGGTCACTCCTTGAAACACGTGTACAGCGTAACGACATTTACTGTTTTTTATGCAATTTCGGTATTCTTTGTATATAGCAAAACATATTTCTAATTGCCGGAACAGATATGATGAGAAACTGATATACATCGAATAATAGTGACAATAAAAGTCCAAATCGATCAAAGGGAGAGGCCAGTAAGGCCAATCCGTATAACATTCGACTGAATCAGGGAAACACAATCCAACACAGAACATTTTTGGCAAGCCGTCATATTCCCGACTTGGAACGGGCGTTTTATAAATAAAATGGATACAAAGTTGAGTTACAAGTAAGATTTACATACATTAGTAATAAAGAAATGAAATGTTAGGACGGGACCAAATTTCTACAGATACATGTTAAGACTAATCCATTTTTATTGGTAAAGCAGTATTTTCTGCTTTTTTGCGTGAAATGAAATTTGGAAGCTCTTTTATTATGCATTCTGAAGTTTTGAATAGTTACAATTGTACGATGTAAAGGATTAATACAAAGAGATAGCACTGTCCCAAGTTGATTCAGTTAATTGTTTTACGTTTAGGCCTCAGTTCATCCGATTAAATTCCTTTGGTTTTATCTATACGGAGATATTTTATAAAATTTGTCTACGAATTCAAGGATCTTTTTTTAAGTTTTATTTAACAGAAATATGAACACGAAACTATAATAAGCAAATTAAAAGTTAAGCAACACATTTTATTAACATGTTTGTTTCATCTTTTCATGTTGTCCCCAATTGTTGCCCCGTGAACCATATTGCCAAGTTTTATTATTATTTGTCTTCATAATGTACTAATTTTTCTCTTGTCTGCATTTGTTTGCATATATAGATTACGGTTTGTGGCATCAGTTGGATTAGAAAAATGGGTCAAAGTTGAAAAGTGTTGTTTAATAGGTTCCTATTTCGATGTTAATGATAATGTGAACCTGTAATTTCACAAAACAGGTACCCTATGTTGAAAATGTTAATTAAAATGACTAAGTTCCTAAGTCCAGAAAAAGGAGAAAAATCAGACAAATTTCCATTAAATCAGGTGCACATCTTCAATACATATAAAAACATTCTGTGCTGTGTCAAAGATCTTAATTGAAAAATTGTAGAAGGAATTGATTTCACCAAATATTTACCCTCTGTTTAAAATGTTTAAAAAGTGACTAAGTTCCAATTCCAGAAAAATGAGACAAAAATTTATGAAATAATTCCATAAAGTCAAGTGCACATCTGAAAGTTTCAAAGATCTAGATCTGGGTCTACAACTTTAGGAGCAGTCAGTTTACAAAATAGGTACCCTATTTTGGAAATGTCAATAAAAATGACTTAGTTAACATAGGGGGAAATTCTAATTTTTTATGGTCAGGAGCACATCTACAATATTAATAGAAACATTCTGTAAAGTTTGAAAGATCTGGGTTGAAAACTGTAGGAGGAGTTGTTTTCACAATAAAGGTATCTCATTTCCCCCACATGTCTCCATCATGAGGTGACCATGAAAAATAAACAGTGGGACGACACCATGTAAACATCAACACTTTTATTGCTGTTTTCAAATGTTTTTATATATTTAGTGAACTATCGGTAGCATATAAATGTTAATGACCTCATATCACAGTAGGTAACGTTGTCCTGCGAGGACATGATTTTCTACGATTTTCCCAAAATGATTTTATACGATTGTCATGGATTCGACCCGATTTGACAAGCGGAAATACCCCTGTGTGTTGTTATTCTCTATCATATTTCGCAATTTTTACTAAAATGATACTTCTTTGTCTGTATAATCTTGATTTGTATTATTAATTTACGCAGAAACCCTCGAATTCAGAGTTCCGTGTTGTCCCAGAATTTACACGAGTGTCCACTACTGATGTCCCAGATTTTATACGATGTGTCTGTGAATTTATACGATAGACAATTTAATCAAAATGATACCACAGCTTTAATTACAGGATAATTATGAATTTTGTAACCAAAAAAAATGCTAAATGAAATAAAATGAAAGGTTTATTTTCAAAATTAACTGTCGCGACGAGGTAACATAATGCTTAGTCAATAAAATGCAATATTATATACAAAAGGTATCCACAGAATTCATAGACACTTTCTTATTCTCAAGTGAACATAGTATACCAGAATGATGAGCCTCAATCGCATGCAATCTACGCCAAGTACATCGCTTAAAATTGAGTGTTTGACAATTCAGTTTTCATAACATAAGAAACCCTACAATGTGTACTCCTACTTCAGACCACATAACTAACCAACTCTTACTATAGATTGACATCAAATTCGTTTATTGCTGACAGCAGTGATACGGAATCCCTTATTTCTATACCCTGTTTTCCTGTTTACAATAAATACCACATTTCAGACAGCCAGATTAACTTGTAACAGTTATCTGTGATAATACGGGACTCGTATTAAGGGGAAAATATGTACAACGAACTATTTTTTATCGCCAGTATGAACTTAATTCTCAAGTTTGTTTTATTTTTATTCACAAGTTAAAAGATGGATAAAATGTTATATGTTGATTCATTATGAATATTTTGACACTGTTTATAAAACAGGGTTGTTGTGTCGTGACAACGCAATTATGATAATAATCCCAATCATAGACGATGTACTTTCTCTTAATAATCCTAAATTCAAGGTATTTGAAGATCCCCTTGTAATAAGAACTCTGATAAACCTCCATGAAAATTACGTCATTGTCCCTGCAGACAAAGCTTCTAACATCATATTGTTTGTGTGTAAGAAACACTATCTCGTCTGCCTTGTGAAAGAGATGGGTATCGATTGTTCATCTGGAAACCCTACTTATACCCCTACTACAATATCGAGGGATGAGATTGTAAAAATCACATCAACTCCCTTACATCTATTGGCTACCAAAACTTTATAAGAATCCATACAAACAGAGATTCATTGCCGGGTCTTCCAGATGCACCACTAACCCTCTTTCACAGCTCCTCACTACTTTGTTGACCGCAGTCAGAGATGGCCTGAAAAATTACTGTGATAAANTAACAGTTATCTGTGATAATACGGGACTCGTATTAAGGGGAAAATATGTACAACGAACTATTTTTTATCGCCAGTATGAACTTAATTCTCAAGTTTGTTTTATTTTTATTCACAAGTTAAAAGACGGATCAAATGTTACATGTTGATTCATTATGAATATTTTGACACTGTTTATAAAACAGGAATCCATACAAACAGAGATTCATTGCCGGGTCTTCCAGATGCACCACTAACCCTCTTTCACAGCTCCTCACTACTTTGTTGACCGCAGTCAGAGATGGCCTGAAAAATTACTGTGATAAAGCTTACTCCACAAGCGAGGTGAATCAAATGTGAATTCTTTACCTTTTTGGGGCCATTTAGGGTTTGCTATATTGTGTGAGGTTCCTCATTGTGTTGAGGACCGTGCGGTGACCTCTATATGCTTTGTTTTGCTTCGTTTTAACCTGGGTATGGGATGTTGTCTCCTTGACATTTACCCCATTTCCTTTCTTTTTCATATCTTAAAAATTCAAAAGATCTCCTTGAACAACTATCCTCAACCGTTCTTACCCATAGAATTCAAACTTTTGACTTTTCTACTCTTTATACAACCCTGCCACAAAATAAACTGAAAACAGTAATTGCAGATTTTATACATCAATGTTTCTGCACTAAAAATGGAGAACGCATATACACCCATTTAGTTACAGGGAAAGACAAGATATATTGTGTTAAGAACCACACTGATTCAAACAAGAAGTACACTGAGACCGACGTAATAAAAATGTTAGAATTTTTGATCGACAATATTTTTGTCGAATTCGGAGGTCCTGTTTTCAAACAGACAATATGGATTCATATGGGAACTAATCGTGCACCGCTTTTAGGTTACCTTTTCCTGTACTCGTATGAGGCCAAGTTTTTACAAGGGCTTACACAAAGAGAACAAAAACATTTAGTCCAGTCCTTTAATTTTAGCTTCCGCTACATAGACGATGTACTTTCTCTTAATAATCCTAAATTCAAGGAGTATTTACATCAGATCTATTCCAATGAGCTTGAAATTAAAGAAGCAACTTATCACCTACTTCAGCTGCGTACCCAGATCTTTTATTGTATATTGACGAAGATAGACGTTTGAAATCTAAGCTATATGACAAGCGTTATGATTTTAATTTCCCAATGGACCGATTCAGAAATTCAACTTTCGTCCTCGTAAATGACGTTGCGCAAGCTCAGCGTACTCGTAAAATACGTTTGGACCAATCAAGAACGTTCAGAACAATGTCGATCCCATAATGCCGTTGCATTTCTGAATCGTTCCATTGTGAACTTTCCCTTTGTTAGCAGCAATATACCTACCTCTCCAGCTTATGGAGTGTACATTTCACAGTTGATTCGTTACTGTCGAGCGTGTAGTTTGCATCGTGATTTTTTGAACGTAGCAAAAACACTGTCCCAAAAGCTGCTTAGTCAAGGATTTGTTCAACCCATGTTAATTTCATCCCCAAAGAAATTCTATGGCCGTCACCACAACATCATTGAAAGATATGACGTGTCAGTATCCCAAATGAAAGTGGACATTTTCAGCTAGATTCGCGTCTTCCCGGATTTGACTACTGATTTTGAGATTTTCCTGGATTGACTCACTCACAGTTAACTCATGATCGAAAAACACTGTAATTCACTCATGCGCTCCGCGCATTCGTGAATTACTGCGTTGTTCGATCATTCGTTAAATATTTTTGCGATAATCAGAATCTCGGATTAGTTATAGTATTAATATAGGAAGGTTCATTAACGAACAAATTGTCATACTTTATGTTTGTATTTAATAAAATGAGCAATTTTGATAAAGATCCGTTAATAATCATTCCACTACAGTTTAGTTCAATTTGCTTCAGTGGTATTCAAATTATTATCTCCAATCAGATCCAATGTTAGATAATGCTCTGTGTTGATAGGTGTTTTTGCAAGGTTCGAATGAAATGAGCTGTGTTTGTAAAGGACCTTCCATAAAGTATTCCAATGCAGTTTACTAGCAGTTAAATATCCTGCAATAGTCTTTAAACAGATGATGAACATCACGTTTTCCCATGGGGCCTTGCGTTAAAAGGACTGCCTATACATTATTCCGAATTGGCTTCAGTGGTTTAAGAGTAGATGATGAAATATCATTTTATTATGATATTGCTAAGGTCGAACAAGTGGCAAATCGAAATCAAGATTAAAAATCCAAGCTTACAGTCAGTACCTTAAAAGGTTACATACTTATATACATTCATTTTGTATCAAATGTGAAAAGTGACACTTGTACACTACAAGAAATGGCCCCACAATACCTTTTAAATGTGGCTTTATATAAAATATATAGTGAAGAAAGAGAGTGACCGAATTCTTTTTGTACGTGTCTGTGTTTGTCTTTTTAACTACCCAAGATCTGTTTAAGAATGTATAGAGTAAATAATCCACAACTCTAAAAATATTTGCCGAATTCGCTCACACATCGTGCAAAAAAAAATCACTAAACGTTCGTTTTGCCTTTTTTATTTACAAAAATTAGCTTCGTTGGTCATTTATATTTCTGACACTGTTTTGTTTGTAAATTCGTCATTTTCTTAAAAGTGGGATGCAATACACGGGAATATCTTCGGTCTTAAATCAAATTGCATCGCTTAAATTCCGGGACCAATCGCATAAAAGCCAGGTTGAGATTCGTGTCAGGACACATTAAAATTGAAAATCAGGAATTACTGTCTTCCAGAACAATTCAGGTCGTTGTTTTCTTGTAAGATTTCGATGTATTTGATGTATCGACATTGTGAATGATTTTATTTTAAAATTTCTGATTATAAAGAAAACTGAATTTTTAATGAAACTGGACTTTTGTATATATTTCAAATATGCGTTCATGAATTTGAAAGATTACAAAGGTGTAGTATGATATATGATACCTATTTAAGATATACTATTCAAATTTAAGGGAACCAATATATCTTAAGAACTATGGTGAAAGCGTCTGCATGTTTACATGTTTTCAATATTATTCGTACTGAATCCGGGACAATCGGAGAAGAGCAGGACAGATTATCGTATAAAAGCATACCTTCGTAGGACGACGTTACCTACTGATACACGGTCAGTAAATTTACTATTTTGGTTCGAGCTTTGCTCTCGCCCAATATAAAATTTACTGACCGCGTTTATACCGTGTCACTAACAGACTGTGTAAAGTAAGTGACAACCGAACCGTCAATCAAAAGAACGAATAAATCCATGGACAATGGCAACATCGGAAACACTAAGAAACAAGGACACCACTAGAGTACGGGACAAAAAAGAAAAATGAAGACACACATACAGATGAACAACATGGAACCAATAAAAACCATAGGTGAGATCAAGTGTACCGGTAGAGTAAGCATCTCCTGCTTCTTATAAGACATCCGCCGTATTGAACATGTCAACTCCGGAAGAAAAGTCAAATCCAATCGAGGAAAAACAAACTTCAGTTGTAGAGGGAAAGATCTGTTGTCATCTGGGAAACAGATATCCCATGGCTATCCACAAGATCGTGATGTCGACCGTAAAACTTCTGTAGTGATGACTTTAAGATTTTGGTAACGTACCCTTGCTAAAGTAGTCTATTTGTAAGCAACTAAGCTCCATCAAGGAAGTCACTGTAATTACCACAAGCCTTTTAGTAGCGAATGAGTTATGAGATGTAAACTCCATATGCTAGTGCTTTTGGAATTATGCTTCAAAGAAAAGTTAAGTCATCCCGTTTGTTTATATATATAATACAGATGTATATAAAGACATACAATCATATAGTTTCGTTGTTTATGGAAGGACAATCATATTTTATTATAAAAATGATAACAGGAGTCACCTGCAATGGCCGAAAACAGTCACATGCCATAATGTACCAAGGAACTGCACAAGGAAAACCACAAATAAAAAAACAAGAGACAAACGGAAATAACGATAAAAACTATGGACAGCCAGACTTGGTATCGGCACTAGCAAAAGCCAACGGTAGGGTTCAACTGGTTTATTGGTACCAAAACCTCCCAATTCCCTGTCCCGTTTCCCTATAGTATAATAAACATACTAACAGAATAGAAAAAGTAGACTTCTAACTCCATGACCACAATCCTGAAAAGGAAAAGGGACGAAACTTAATTTTGAAAGATGGGTCAAGGGATGATCGTCGCTAATCTGTCGGCGAGCCTATTCTGCTGGTTAAACACCGTCACACTACGGAACAAAATACAAACTCGAAACTCCCAAATGGATTTGGTAAAGAATAATCATGTACTTCAGTAGACATCGGCAGTATCAATAAGAGGCCAGTACGCGTGTAAAACCCTCAGGTCATTGGATCCTAAAGCTAATTGAACGGACCTATGTAGAATATCCCATCGATATCTATTATTGTATAAAGAACGTAAGATGCGTCCCAGTATTTTCTGGATTTGTAATCAGTTTCTGGCATTTTTTAACGACATATCCGTAAAATAGATGATGAGAAATACACTTAGTAATAAGCTGTTTGTGAGAGACATTATATTTTGATATTAAATAACCATATCTTCTATGAAACTTTTTAAATGTATTCAACAATTTATCTTGCTGTAAAAGTTTGGAAATGATCATAGTAAAGTTACTTTCATTAAAGTCGTTGAGTGTAGATTAACTGCGTGCGAATTGTACCAGTTTAGAAATATCGGTAGGATGGGGCTAGAGGAATGTCGCCGCCAAGAAAAGGGAAATTACAAATAATAATGTACTTATACTGAAATCAAAATTATCCATTTTATTGTAATTTTTTTTATCTGATCAGTCAACGATGCTAGTTGATCAAGAGGGATACCATTTAATTTCAACGTGCAGTCATTAATGTCCGTATCGTATAGTGAATGTGAAACACCAACACAAAGGACTGGGAACTTTATTGAAACTTTACTGAAAATATATTTCTGAATTTACTATATACATTTAATTAGGATTCTGAAAACTGCTTTTGAAACATAATTAAAAATACATCCTCAATAGTCAATCACAACAGTTTTTGTCAGTCTTTACGACCACTACTATAGCAATTCCAAACGATGACCGATTTTAGAATTATTCCAGAATGACTCTAAAGCAGACACAGAGTTCACAATAGCGATACATGAAGTAAATTCAATATTTTGCTGAGTTTTGTGAAAGTATTGTCATCGTTTATTCTCGTGTTGGCCGTGTCTTTGGGCTTCGGTTTTTGTAAATTTCACTCCTTTGTTCCTTCGGCATTCTACTGCCGTTGTTTTATCACATTCAATTAAATTAGTAGCCTGTAGTCTACAACCATTATATATCGTCATCAATAAAAGTTTACTGTAGAATGTAAAAGTGAAAATAACCTATGCTGGGCACTGTAAATAGTGTTAGGCTATGGTAAAGATTAATATTATTATTTTTACAATACATAAAAATAGTAATGGTGCATTACATGATACCCCGCCACGTTTCACAAAATTTCTAAGTAAAAGGGGGCATAACTCCAGAACTATGCGTACCAATGAACCCAAAATTATACTTGACCTGTGTTTTGTGGTAAACAATTTACATACCAAGACAGTATGTTATTTCATTCACAATTAATGAGTACAAAACCCTAAAATTTGGAAAATTTCAAAGTTTCAAGGGGCATAACTTCAGAACCCCTTGGACCTCTGCAACCAAAATCGAACGTGACCTGATTTTTGTGGTAAACAACTTGCATACAAGGTTTGAAGACCTTGAGTTATTTCGTTCACAAGTTATCAGTCAGAAACCCTAAAATTCGCAAAGTTTCAAGGGACTTAACTCAAGAACCCCTTGAACCTCTGAACCAAAAATCAAACTTGACCTGAGTTTTGTGGTAAACAACTTGCATACCAAGTTTGAAGACCTTGCATTATTTCGTTCACACGTTATCAGTCGAAACCCCAAATTTCGCAAAATTTCAAAGTTTCAAGGGGCATAACTCCAGAACCACTTGGACCTCTGACCCAAAATCCAACTTGACCTGAGTGTTGTAGTAAACAAATTACATACCAATTTTGAAGACCTTGCGTTATTTTGTTAACAAGTTATCAGTCGGAAACCCTCAAATTCGCAAAATTTCAAAGTTTCAAGGGGTATAACTCCAGAACCTCTTGGACGTCTGAACCCAAAATCGAACTTGACCTGACTTTTGTGAAAAACAACTTGCATACCAAGTTTGAAGACCTTGTATTATTTCGTTCACAAGTCATCATTCGGAAACCATCGGGGGACGGACGGGTAGCACATAATACCACGCCACTTCGTGTGGCGGGGTATAAAAATACATAATCGAGTATTTACAGTTAAATTTGGCATTTTTTGTACTAATAAACACGTACTCTTTCCCTTTTGTTGCTGCAAATGTTCAATATATTAAATCTATAATTGACTAAAATATTACTCATTATTTAAGATTTATTTGTGTTAATAGTGTTTATGTTTCATTATATCTAATGCAAAGAGGTGTGGATGGTGTGTTTTTAACCTGTCCGTCCATTATTACAAAATTTTGGACGCGACTCCTATAAAACAGCTCAGTAGATTTCAACAATATTTAATATTGGATCTATTATATTATGTGCAGATGTAAATATATATTTTATAATTTCGTAAAAATGTACATTTATTGTATTACTTGTGAATAATTAGTTGGCATTATGTTTATATAATGTATGTAATTTCAAATATTCAAAATTTCATTTGATGAAGAAATAAAGGAATGAATGAAAGAAACTTTTAAGCATTTGTTTAGTGGTGGGAGACATTATGGATACAACTCTTCAGACATCCTTCAATTCTTTATTTTGGTATTCTGTAGATTTCGTCAAATATCGGTTGATTGTAAATTTAGTAATACAATATGAAAAAAGGAAACGGGGTAAATACTGTAAACGTACTTATTTTCGAAGTGTACTAATTTTCGTGCTTGGCAAAAGATTGCGAAAATTAGTACCTGCCAATATCTCAGAATCATCCAGAAGGCACTAATATTTTGTTATTCCTAAAACCCGCCAAAATTAATACCAGCGAATTTGTCACAGTTCAAGAAACTGCGAAAATTAGCAACCTCGAAAATTAATACGTTTACTGTAGCAAGAAGACAACATCCAGTCTTCAAGTTAAAACGACCCAAAACAAAGCATCTAGGGGTCACCGTACGGTCTTCAACACAGTGAGGAACCTTACACCATATAGCAAGCCCTAAAGGGCCCCAAAAAGTAAAAAGTGAATAAATCAATGGAACCACACATTCATTATTCTGAATATCAAGAAAACTAAAAGGATAAGCCAATGACGAACATATTCCTGACTTGGGACAGGCGCAAAAACTGCGGAGTTTTTACTTAGTATAGGAGTGAAGATGTCTATTCACTCTCTAATATTT
>MJUU01072476.1:58048-77423 GCA_002080025.1 Modiolus philippinarum
TTCTCAACTGGTACGATTCGCACGCGTTTGTTCTACGCTTGACGACTTCAATGAACGTAACCTTACTATCACTTCAAAACTTTTGCAGCAAGGTTACAGATTTCATAAACTGTTAAATACATTTAAAATGTTTTAATGAAGATATGAACATCTGATATCTAAATATAATGTCACTCGCAAACAGCCTATTTCTAAGGGCATTTCCCATCCTCGATTTTACGGAAATGTTGTAAAAATGCCAGAAACTGATTAAAAATGCAGAAAAACTGGGACGCTACTTACATTCTTTACGCAATAGGGGTTATCGACAGGATGTTCTGCACGTGTCCGTTAAATTAGCTTTGGGATCCAGTG
Organism: Modiolus philippinarum; assembly: GCA_002080025.1. Taxonomy (NCBI): domain Eukaryota; kingdom Metazoa; phylum Mollusca; class Bivalvia; order Mytilida; family Modiolidae; genus Modiolus; species Modiolus philippinarum. The sequence goes on from MJUU01072476.1 coordinate 58,403, forward strand.
ACCTGAGGATTTTACACACATACTGGCCTCTCACTGATACTGCCGATGTCTACTGAAATACATGATGATTCTTAAACAAACCCATTGGGAGTTTTGAATTTGATTTTCCTTCCGTAGCGCGAAAGTGTTTTACCAGAAGACTAGGCTCCTTGAGCTAGCCGGCTGTTTAGCGGCGAGCACTCCTTGACCCATCTTTCAAAATTACGTTTTGTTCCCCCATTTTTCTTTTCTAATTGTGGTCATGGAGTTAGTAGTCTACCTGTATGGGTTTTATTCGTATGTTTATTATACTATAGGGAAACGGGACAGAGAAAGGGGAGGTTTGGGTACCCATAAACCACTTTAACCCTACCACTGGCTTTTGCTAGTGCCGGTACCAAGTCCGGCTGTCCCGAGTTCCTATCGTTGTTTATGTTTGTCTTTTGTATTTTTATTGTTTTTTTTCTTGTTCAGTTCCTATTTACTTTCTGGCATGTGGCTATGTTTTTCGGCCATTGCATGTGTTTCCTGTTATCTTTTTTTATTCCATGTATGTTGAAAATTTCAAAATAGCATTTTTTAACATAGCAAATATATTTTCATTTTGTCGTGAAAAAAAATTGAAGTTTGAGTCCGAACTGTGATGCAAGATTCATTTTACTTAGTACTGGGATTAACTGTCTACATTTCAATGGCGATTGCTGTCGAGTTGCTACCATAATAGCAAGAGAGGTTTGTGCGCCATAAAACACGTTAAACCTGCTATACTTTTTGAAATTCCTGTACTAAGTCAGCACCATTGTGATTCCGGTGATTTTGCTTCTGTTTTGTCTTTTCGGCCTTTCGATTTGGCCTTTTCCCGATTCTGTTTGGTGATTCTATTATAACCCCCATTTACTCCATGGACATTGTTTAATCAATTCAAACAATGATCATTTATTTACACTAGTAATTACTAGCAGATCAGAGTAATAATCACTTGTATTAGTTTCATTTCCAGATCAGCAATATTGTATATTGTGTCAATTGTAATTAAACACTAGAAGATTGGGAGTAATTGAACGCATAACAGGAATCAAAATTATTTCCTTACAATTACGTCCACTTCTCGTGATATCTCTGATTTCTGTAATGAAGTGTAATAAAACTTCGACTTGATTGCAGACAAGCGAGTGACCCTAATGATACTTTTTCTCAAAGCAGTTAATTTGCATACTATGATGTTAAGGTCAGAAATGTCAATTATAAATAAAGATACTAGAATTATGGTTTGTTGTAACAATAAATAATGAATTAAAAATGAAAGATAACAAGAACACATATCTTGACTGAAAAATACGATTACATCTCACAATCCACCAGAGAACTGTATTTATAACACAAATGAAAGTTAACAAAGATAGGAACTGGGGGCAGCCAGACTAGGTGGTATAGGTACTGGCAAAAGCCAGCGGTAGGGTGAAAATGATTTTGGGTTTTGGCATGAACCTTTTTTCCCTGGTTTTGTCCCTATATAAAATCTTCAGGTCATCTGAACCAAAAGCCAATTTAACGGACACATGAGGAATGTGCTGTCGTTATCCCCTTATAAATAAAGAATTTAGGATGTGTCCCAGTTTTTCTCTCTTTTTTTATTAGTCCCCTACCGGCTTCGCCGAATGGACTTTAGGTTTGCAGTCCGTCACACTCAGTTTTCCGGACTTTTTTCCCAAACTTTTAAGAGATATTTAGAGGTATGTAAGTCTAACACCATGGGTTTACAGATCAAGTTTGAGTTTGGCTCCGGTTCATTGATTTTGGGCGGAGCTATGGACCTTGGACTTAGAAAACTTTGGTAAAATGTAGGTTTTCCGGACTTTTTTCTAAACCGTTACAGATATTTAGCTAATATTTGCTATTTGAGTCTACCGCCACGAGTTACAGATCAAGTTCGAGTTTGGTTCCGGTCCATTGATATTTTACGAAGTTATGGGCCTTGGACTTAGAAAATTTTGGTAAAATATAGATTTTCAAGACTTTTTTCTAAACAGTTTCAGAAATTAAGTTAGTATTTGCTATGTGAGTCTGCCACTATGAGTTACAGATCAAGTTTGAGTTTGGTTCCGGTTCATTGATATTTTACGGAATAATGGGCATTGGACTAAGAAAATTTTGTTAAAATATAGGTTTTCCGCACTTTTTTTAAACTGTCCAGATATCAAGCTATATTTGCTATGTTAGTCAACCACTATGGGTTACACATCAAGTTTGAGTTTGGGTTGGGTCCATTGATTTTTGACGGGGTATGGACTTTTGTCGTAGAAAATTTTGGTAAATTATAGTTTCTAAACTTTTCCAGATATTGAGCTATTATTTGCTATGGGCCTTGGACTCGAAAAACTTTTTTCTTTAACTAGATTTGCTGTGATAACAAAGAATCATTCCACCGATAGGATACTTCTGTATTGCCTTGCAATGCGATCCACACTTGTTTTATTTTCTTAAAGGCTGGTTTTAACTATTCCGTAAAACCGCGGAGAGAATAATTTAATATCAAATGTTCATTTCTTTTTTTTACAACTTCTGATAGGTTTTTAATAATTTCTGAAATACGTGACCTTGTTGTGAAATGTAGGGTGTAACAGCAAGGTTATGTTTATTGTTTAACAGACGCTAAAGCGAATCGTACCAGTTGAGATACACGGCCTGTTAGATGATGGAGTTAGAGGAACTTTGCCATAAAAAAGGGAAATTAGAAATTCCTTTTTCAAAAGGTAAGAGAAAATGCAATATTAAGATTCACGGTTTGCTCTAGTTTCCGTTCTTGTGATGTCGACAAAGGCTAAAACTGGATTTATCAAGTAAGGATATCGTCTATAGATACCTCTTTTCGACAAAATATCACATATTTAAAGTCATATTGTCGGTTGTACTAAAATATATGTTGTAAAACAGCTTAAGATTATATACATAAAGTAAATAAAGTATTTTTTATTCCCAATGTCGTTTTACGTCATGTACATGCATGTCGAAAAGGGGATGGCGACAAAATTCTTTGTGTGAAATTGACCTAATATCAAGCTTTTCCAATGGATCAAGTGGTCATTTAAACACTCGATATCTGTGGGAAAATATTTTAGGTGGTTGCGGAAATCCAGCTTTATGAATAAGACTTCTTTTGTAAGGTTATAGAAGTGAATGACAAATTTTATATCTGATGGGAAATTCCGCCTACTGAACTCTGAAACAATGTTTTCATTGGCCTAACAATTAAACATGACATGCGTGATTAAGTCACAGGAGTGTGTACACAGCGAATTGATCGATAATATAGGTCATTTAACTGTGTGAAGTTCAGTTATCCAACATTGACAAACACAAGCGGTTTGCATCTACATCGGAAGATGAAATAACATTAAAAAAGCTTAAAATGTCAGCGGATAAAACTTTAAAACAGAATGAAGCAGCAGCAACTATTCTTAAGGAATATTTACGGCAAAAGAAAATGGACGAAAACTTTGAAAAGTTTGACGATGTGACACTTGATGAAGTGTTATCCCATTTTTATAAGGATTTAAGAAAAGCAGACGGATCACACTGCAAGACTATATCCTTTAATTATTGTTGGATATTCGATCAGCAGATATTTAAAGGCTCCGCCACACAACAAGAAGATTGACATTTTCAAAGATGATCCAGCATTCGCCAACTCAAATGAAAATTTTGAAGTCAAAACAGCAGAGCTGAAGAGAATGGGTTTAGGTGATGTAGAGCTTGATCCAGCAATAGCTGAACCTTATCGTAATAAACTATATTCCTCTATGTACCTGTCTACAAGAAAACCGTTCGGTCTTCAAAATACGGTACAATTCGATATCCGGCTTTATTTTTGTAGGTGTGGAATAGAAAATATTGCTGCAATGACAAAGTATACATTTGAAATAAAAACTGATCCAAACACCGGACTTAGATTTGTTACAAAAGCAAAAACGAACTTACAAAAAAAATCACACAGAAAATGACAAAAAAAAACGTAAGACATTATACTAGAGAGCCCAGGATCAATGTGTTGTCCCGTTCAATCATTCTCAAAGTACATTTCTGAATTACATCCTTATTTAGACAAGTTGTGGCAGAAGCGGAGAGATGACTATGTTGAAACTGGTAGCACTTGGTATTGCATAGTACCTGTCGGTGAAAAAAACTTGCAAACTTTATGACGTCTTTGAGCAAACAATGTCGTTTGTCTCAAATCTATACCAACCATTCGATTCGAGCTACCGGTGCCACTATACTCTCGTAAAACAACTTTTGTGATGCCCAAGGTATGGCAGTTACTGGACAAAAATCAGATGCAGCTTTGTCAATGTATCAACGTGTAGACAACGAAGATAAAATAAAAAAGGGGAGAAGTCTAACAGACAATATGTTACAAGGCACTTCCAACACCCGAGCTCTACCGTCAACCGTAACTCGAGCAGCAATACAACCAAGAACCCAGTTGGCATTACCACTTTCAACAATGACAAATACGTCTCATCTCGATTTTTATAAAACTCGTCATGAATACAAGCTAAAACCATTATCGTATAACAAACCATTACCAGTGTCCTCTTTTGTGCCTAAACATTTGTCAGCTAATATAAGTGACAGTAAAGCAGCAGAAGCAACATCAAAAGCCGTAAACTTTGGAGACATATAGGTTCCGCAAGAAAATCTCGACAACATATGTATCTTTGGTTCAGAAAATTTCAAAATAGTTAGAGAAAATCATATATCAAAAAAAAAACTTTCAAAAGGTGACAGAGAACAAATAATTTATTAGCCCAAAGGACGACTCCCAAACAAGTTATGGACAAAGCTTCGCACGAGGAGAGTCTCCTTGATATGTGCATTATCTAAATTTTAAATATTAAGTTTCAAAATCTTGCTTATCTGGCGGGTACTGATGTACTGTAGGTCGCACAAATTTGAGATTTCGACAACTTATATTTCTACAGTTCGGATCAAAATATCTAGAAAAAAACAGGGTATACCGAAGGAAAAAGGAATATAGTCATTATAAAAATTAAATCATAGACATGGCAATAATGAGAATTCAGAATAACAAAGATAAAACAAGGAAACGTACAAACATGTATAAAAAGATGTTTAATTACAATAAGGTGAAGGTCTTAAAAAATTTATAGTACCAAAATATGATTAGGAAAAAGCTTTTCATCAGGGGGACAATTCTCCTTCAATTTGCATTATTTTAGTCTAACATTATTCGTAAAATTCTAAAATTTCAGTTTTCAGGTCAGGACCGATGGACTGGACCAGTAATCTGGAAAGTTTAGTCCATTAGCAAAGGCATCGAAATTAGTTCATCAGCAGAAGTTTAGACCCAACAATAATAGAATAAGAATGATTACATGAAATGTACCAAACCCAGTAAGGGCATTTTTTGCTTTTGCTTACTTGTAATTATTTATTTTTGATTTCGTTTGTCTTGATTGTAAAACAATATGATAAATAGACAAAACAACTGAAACTGTTGGTGGTATTACTGAATAAATGGGCTTGGAGAAAAACTTGTAGTTTTGATAACTTGAATGATAGAAAGTATATTTCAAAAGTATATTTGTTGCCAGGAATTGTTTTCTTCAAAGAAGAAAGGAGTATCAACACTAATAAAATCTTTATCACCTGTGTGATATTTCAGATACAAAGAGCAATAACGTAACACTACTTAATTATAGATAGATTGCTTTATTGTGATTAAATTATAGTAGATTGCTTTATTGTGATGATTTTAGTCGTTGATAACATTACCAGATAAATTTCTGTTTTAAATGTGTTGTACATAAATGTATTTTTGATGGAGGATATCGCTTTTAAAGGTGCATTCGATTATTCGATTGGTCATTTTAATTTGTTTCCTATTGAGCTAGATCTTGTTGCATTATCAAGCTAAATCCTGTCTATCTTTTCTTTTTTAGAAGGCGGTTTGAATCAACTCTATCAAATACTTGCTTCCCATTCTTCTAGTGCCAAACAAAATGAATGAGCAAATGCAATTCAATTACAGTAAACTCATGTAACTAGATAAGATATTAGACCATCCAGGTTTGAATACATTTGGATTTTTTTTTATTTCGGACTTTTCTCTTTTCTCATTTTTCTCGGTTTACGTTTGCCGATGTATTGCAAACAAATACCGAATCAAAATGGAGAGGGAAGATTTAGAACAAACAAATCCAAAAACACAAGGCAACACAAATGGAGACGTCAATCAAAAAGAAATATACAAACAAAAAGCTAAAAACTAAACCACTAGGCATGTGAAACACACAAAAAAACCTCGAGGTATCATCAGATACTCTACAATGGTAAGCAGTATCTCCTCCGCGAGAGGTACATGTCACCTGACACACACCTATTGAAAAGTTAGATCTTATTTCATAGTAGGTTTTTTTTCAGTTCGTTAATAAACTCAAAAATGTCTTTCCGCATTTGTGAAATAGAATCAATAAACGGGTATAGCATTCGAATTGCATGAAAATTAATTTTGAAAATGTCAAATCTGCATTTGTGATGGTAACTTATAATTGCGTCAAAAGTTTAATGCTGAAATTTAAAAATTCTACATGTGGCTTAAAATTTTGCCATTGTCTTTTTTAGCAAAGTAAAAAAAATAGAAAAACTGCAACAATCCTGTACTCACGAAAATTTGACGTACTTAATCATGAATTTACGACGTATTTCGTTTAGTTTTACCCATACATATAGATAGCTCTTTCAAATCTTTACAAATAGCTTACACTCATGCTCCCATTAATTGCTCCACAAGGAACGTTCAGTGAATATTATACTAACAATATTTCGTTCAAAGCTAGGAGACCATATGATGTATATTTATATAGTTATTTGCTCGGAAATAGAACGCCAATTCACGGCGCTGTTTTACTATCATCAAAAACATTGCCTTATAGTCTTATACTTTGATTCTTGTACAGATCAGATACTTCTTGCAACTTTATCAATTAGGTCTAATTTCACTTAATTGCTAATGGTAACTTCACTTGATAGTTAATGATAACATTGATTTGTGTTTGATATGCATGTGGATATTGTTAAATTGATTCACGTTGCATTCAATTGCACATTCATACAGAGGGTTAAGTGAAATTTGTTCTTTAAAATAAATATCGATGGAATTCATTTTTAACATCTCTCTTTTGCAGAAACAAGGGAGGAAAATAAAATTGCTTTGATTTTTGTACAATTACTTATCAATGGCAAAATAAGTAAGTGAGAACCAAACCGTACTTCAGTCCAAAAAAGAATCCAGAGAAAAGGCAACATAGGAAACACAGAGACGCAAAAACATCACACTAGTGCAGTACAAAAAGGGAAAAAAGATTCACATACCGTATAGCGGGAAATTTTCGCGGGGTTTTAATTTTCGCGTATTTTCGCGGATTGACTTCAATCGCGAAAATAAATTCCGCGAATATTTTATGTATTATTAGGATATATATAGGATCTTGGATAATCCGCGAAAATCAAAAACGCTAAAATTTTTGGCATACTTTTTCCACTCAAATCCGCGAAATTTTTGACCCGCGAAAATAACCCGCTATACGGTACATCCGGCAAGATAGAGTATACAAATATTGTATTAGAGAGGTAGAAATAGGCAACAGCCTATAAAAGTAAATATTCGTAATTTCAAGAAGGCAACACAGTTAACAATAGTTGCTTATCTTCTATGGCCTTCAAAATGAAAGCATGAAAAACATCTAAATTAATATATGAAAACAAAAACCAAACATATTCAAAGAACTATATACAGAACTAACAGTAAATCTAGTTTCTGCATATTGCCATTTTGACAACTATTGTCATTCGGTGCAGATAAAATTTAAACATTTGGAAGACCATAAATTGAAAGATGTTTAAAAACTGAAATAGAACAAATAAACAATGTGATCGACGTTTGTATTGGGAAGCAAAAATCAATTAAAGACAGATCTTTACATTAGGGAGATACTCCTTTTAAGTTACAACAAAATTTACAAAAAATTAGATATTGCACGTTTCAAAATAAAATCTGCTATCGTTTCAACACTGCAGTACTGACGACTGAGCTGGTGAATATTCATTTAAATAAAGTACATGAACTGTTGAAAAAGTGTAACAGGTTTGTGTGTACTGTTTGTTTTGTGCACTTCAAGACTAAGCTACAGATAGTTGAATTGTCAGAAGGCAATCGGATACTTTCGTTTTTAAAATGTCTAGTTTTATAAAAGTGACAACAAAAGTCCGAATCGATCAAAGGGAGAGACCAGTAAGGAATATCCATATAACATTCGACTGAATCAGGGAAACACAATCCAACACAGAAAATTTTTGGCAAGCCGTCATATTCCCGACTTGGAACGGGCATTTATAAATAAAATGGTGGGTTAAACCAGGCTTAATGATGCATCAACCTCCCGCTTATATGACGACTAACTATGGTTTCTGTGTGCCCAGATTGTGTTACATGTTAAGGCCATAATATTGTCAAAACATAGAATTTTGTTCACTAAAATGTTTAGTGGCAAAAAGAGAAAACTCAAAGAAGAAAACAAAACTTAAACAAAACCGTCTTCAATAAAATTGGAAATTGGAATTGGATATTTATCAACCAAATCTGGATATCGTCCAACAAATTTCTTTGGAAAAACTATTAATCTGCATTTATTTTTATGATAAATTTATTACTGTATAATTAGTTCGAAAGAATAGTAACCCAATACTTGAAATGTCGGTAGTAATAATCTGAGTTTGGTCTTAGAACATGCAAACTGTTGTATACTACATATCTTATAAAACGTGTGTGTACTTCAGATATACCGGTATCGAGAGGTTATCAGGGAACATGCCATTCATGCATTTGGATATTAGCATTGTTAACTTGTTAAATTAAATTAATTAAATTGTTAATTGTTAATCGTTAAAAAGTGTTTCATTCATGAAAAAAATCTGGAACAATACAAAACATTGGTAAAGTTATTTCGATTTTCATTGATTACACCAGGTATGTCGGCAATCTCCTTACTATTAGAAATTAATGGTGAAAGGATTAATTTTGATTTCATTATTACTAACTTCTCTTTTCTCTAGCTCCATCCTACGGGGTGTTTATATCTCAACTGGATGCAGTTAACCTTACTATCACAGCCAAACTCTTACCACAGGGTTACAGATTTCATAAATTGTTAAATACATTTAAGAAGTTTTATAGAAGATATGAACATTTGTTCCTTCGGTATTCTACTGCCGTTGTTTGATATCAAAATAATGCGTTACTCGCAATCAGCTTATTTATGAGGGCATTTCTCTTCCTTGTTTTCACGGAAAAGGCTAGAAACTATTAAAAATTAAAAAAAACACTTGGGTTTAAGTAATTACATTCTTCAAGTAATAGGGAATTCCAACAGGACATTCTGCATGAATCCGTTAAATTAGCTATGGGATCGATCAAATGACTTAAAGATTTTACAGCCATACTGGCCTCTCACTGATACTGCGTATGTCTGCTGAAATATAAAATGGTTCTTTACCAAACCTTTCGAGTTTAAATTCTCTTCCGTAGTGCGACAGTGTTTTACCAGCAGACTTGGCTCATTGAGCTTGCCAGCAAATTAGCGACGCGCCCCTTTACTGGACTATCTTTCAAAATAACGTTTTTTCCTATTCTTTCCTTTTCAAGATTTTGGTTACGGAGCTAGTTTTCTACATGTTTTGGGTTTTATTTGTATGTGTATCATACTTTAGGGAAACGGGACAAAGAAGGAGGTTTGGATACGTTTAATCCGGTTACACTCTACCGCTAGCTTTTGCCAGTGCCGGTACAATGTACCAAGTCCGGCTATCCAGAGTTCGTATCACTTGTTTTTCTTCTTTTTGCTGTTTTACTTGTGCATGCAGTTCCCTGGTTGATTGTTATTTAAGCCATTGTAGGTGTTTCCTGTTATCTTTTACTTTGAAAACAAGTTAGGCTTACACAAATGTTTTGGCGACAGCAATATCTTTAATGAAAATATTAGAAAATCGTGAAAATAAAAAAAAATCACTAGTTCTAGGCAAGTAAACTAGCACTTAATTTGCACAGCAAGCAACAATCAGTAAATATTGGAATACCATATCATATCAACTGTATTCATAAAAGCTACGGGACTGTATAATTTTATTCAAATTATAATTTGCTCGGAAATAGAGCGCAAATTGGCGGCATTGCATTACTGTCACCAAAAACGTTTCCTTACAATATTTGTGTTATATGTTTATACAGATCAGATACCACTAACAATTTCCTCAATTATATTAAGTATAATTTCACTTAATATAGTTAATAGCAATATTTATTTGTGTTTGATATGCCAGCGGATATCGTTTTATTGATTTACATTGCATGCATGTGCACATTCATACAGAAGGTGTTAATCAAACTTCTGCTTTAAACTTCTTCACAGTAAGTTCGGTATTTGGTTATTTGCATAAACAGGGATAAAAATTTCCAAAAAAAGTTAGCCTGATTTTTACAACTACTTCAACACGTTTTTCTCAGAAATAATATAAAATTGTTATCTTTTATATATGGTTAGTTTTGAACAATGAAGATCGGCACCAAAACAGAATCTAACTAGTACTGGTAAACATACTTCTTTCATTCATTTTGATACAGAGTTGGCATCTGAATTAGTATTCAAACCGAGTGTGAAGCATGAGGACAGGCACAAAAACAGTGTGTGGGGATTCGTACAAGTATTCAAGTAGATTAAATTTGAGGAAATAAATAGAAGTTACGGCTAAATCTTATAAATGGTCTACGGTCAACAATAATATTTCAATGTTAAGACATGAAGAAAATCACCCAACACAGACTTATGTCAAACGTTCATTTTTTTTACAAGAGTGGGTGAAATACTTTACTTGTATTATATTTTGATTATTAATTTCTGACAAATGACGTCATTCAGTATAAAACAAAAAATATCACAAAAATATAACAAAATCAGAGCATTAAATTTGGAAAATATGTATTTACATGGGAGTTCAAAGTTTTTTAACGACTAAATTTATTAAATTTTAAAGGATGCAGCTATAATGTCATCAACTTCACACCAAATCACATACTTTTGATAAATGTTAAATATTTTGCAGCAGCTAGATGTATCGTAATGGATCATTTCAACATTTGGTGTAATCAAGCCACACAACATGTCGAGAAGAACAATATGTAATCATCTAGAATTTAACACTCCAATACACTTGATAGAAACAAACATTGATTATAAAGACTCGTAGGAACAAGACATTACGACACTGAGGAACGACTTCAGTATTTATTTTTACAAGTTGAACCGAATGTACTAGGCATCCAATTATAACAAAACAAGTTCAGGGACACATGCCCCAATGTTAAAATTATTCCGTATTTTAATAAATTTTTGTTTATTATTGTTTTTTTTGGCGGGAGCTGTCCGAATACGAAAACGCACATTGTATTTTAAAGAGGAATGATGATCAGGTTTTCAGATTTAAACCCCTTTTCGATCTTAGGTTTTTTTATTTGAGGGATAGGGGAAGTTTGATATTTTTTCCTCAGATTAATATCCATTTACTTGTTTTCTAATGTCTGTCTATTGTCCTGTGAGTTTAAATTACTATGACGAAGATTTTACAATATTAGAAAATGAAATATCAAATGTAATGTCTCGAAATACATGTATTATTATCATAATGGGAGACTTAAACGCAAGATCTGATCTGAAAAGAAAAAAGAAATCCATTTAATTTACAATTAAAAACAAAATTCTATAAATATAAAGATCTAAAAAAAATAGTGAAGCACAAAAAATATATTTATAAAAAAGAAACTTTTAATCAATTAATAAGATGGAAAGAAACCGATCCAAAGCAATATTAGGAAGTTTTAAATACTTTAAAAAAGATAACAACTCTCAAAATAAACTTGACTCTGATATCAATTTTTTGAAATTAATAGAGCATTTCGAAAATCAAGGAAAATGTGAATATATAACGTCGACTTAAAGAATAAAATAGAAGAATATATTGTTGAAAATAAAAACAAACTAAAGGAAAATAATATTACCGATAACCCTTTTACAGTCTCAGAAATAAAAAAGTGTATGAACAAACTAAAAATGAAAAAGAGTGCTGGTCCAGACCACATATGTAATGAAGTAATAAAATTTAGCTCTGTTGTAACATGTAAATCTATAGTTAAAATGTTTAATTTGATTCTTGACACTGGAAATTTCCCTTCTTTGTAGAGGAAAGCATTTATTGTTCCAATTCATAAGTCTGGAAATATGAATGATTTAAATAATTATCGGGGTATCTCCTTACAAAATTGTGTAGTTAAATTATTCAGCTCTGCTTTAAATAGCAGACTAATATTACTGGATGATGACTTATTTGCAAATAATCAGTTTGGTTTTAGAACAAATCACGGAACTTTGACAGTCTTTTTGTACTAAAAACACTCATTACTAAATACCTTTTTCAGAAAAAAGTAAAATATATGCTTGTTTTTTATAGATCTACGTAAAGCCTTTGATACCGTTTGGCATAAGGGCTTTCAATATAAAGTAATGAAATAAATTCTTCAACATTATACATAATATCTATGATGTTTGTCAGTCTGCCGTAAAAATCAACAACAGACACTCAAATTATTTCAATATAGACTTGGGAGTAAAACTGGGGGATAGCTTAAATTCTAGTCTTTTTAATTGTTATATAAATGATATACATGACATTTTCGATGAATCTTGCGACCCTCTAAAGCTCGATAATACATATATATCTAGTCTGAATTTTGCTGATGACTTGATAATTTTTTCAAACTCTCATACAGGATTACAGAATGCTTTAAATAAACTAAAATGTATTGCTATGACTGGTAACTAACAGTTAATGTAAAAAAAAATCAAAAGTTCTCACATTCCAAAAAAAAATATATTGCTACTCCAACTCTTTTCTATGACAATGAACCGCTTACAGAAGTAAAAGAATATAATTACGTATGAAATACTATAAATTTTAAAGGTCAGTTCAAAGAATGCATACACGGACTAGCAAAAATGGGGTCTTAAAGTTTTATTTTCTCTGATAAAATTATTTTCAAATATTGAACATTTACCTGTCAACCTTTCTTGTGAACTATTTGACACTCTTATTAGACCTGTCTTACTTCATAACTGTGAAATTTGGTGTATGGACAAATATTTCCCTTTATATAGAGCCCTTCTTAGGGCAGAGAAAAATAATAAAACTTGTGATGAATTGTCATTTGATTACAGATCACAATACGAAACAATTAATACTAAATATTGTAAAACCAATTTAAGGACTTAAAAAAAACAGCAAGTAATACTGCGCCAAATCCACAGTCAGGACGATTCCAATTATCATTGTTTATCAAAACCCAAACAATGATTTATTTTTCCCAAATAATATAAACCCAATTCGTGTTGCTGTGAATTGCCGTGATTTTGGATTTATGATTTTAGAATTTCCCCTTTCCTCGTTCTTTCCTCGGTATTCGTTTGCCGATGTATTTAAAAGTATAAAATATTCCACAAAAAACACAGTTTAAAAAACTGTTATTGAACAATATGTAAACAAACTTAAAGAAAAAAAAATTTCATCATTTACTGATTAATCAAAATTATTTTTTATATAGCAAATTTAAATTAGATATAGGTTTTGAAAAATATTTATCAGAACTGTCATTGAAAAATAGACAAATTTTAACAAAGTTTCATTTAAGCGATCATAGTCTACAAATTGAAACTGGTCGTTGCAAAAATATTCCCCGTGAACAGAGATTATGTAATACTTGTAGAGTGATTGAAGATGAATCCCACTTTTTACTAAACTGTAAAGTTAATGAACAGAAAAGGTTGGAATTATTCAAAATTATACATTTAAATTTGCCAAATTTCAGAAACTTTAACTCATTTGAAAAAATTAACTTCATTTTAAAACCTAATTCAACCCTTTTACCGGTAGTTTGTACCCTTTTGTATCGCCTGCGTTCACGCAGTGGCGACATAAAGGAATCACTATCTGTCGTCTTGCGTCGGCGTCGTCGTCGTCGTCGGTGTCGTCGTCGGCGTCACAAAAATTTCTGTCATATTTTTTTCAGGAACCATATATCCGAGCCTTCTGCAATTTGGCATGGAGTATAAGTATGGGGACCTATACCGTGTAACAGAGTTTGGGATCTGTCGTATGCCCACTTCCTGTTTGACAGAACTTAGAATATTTTTGCGTCTTGAAAATTTCTATCACGTTTTTCTCAGGAACCACAGATCCCAGCCTTCTGCAATTCCCTATGGAGTATCAGTATGTGGGCCTATATCGTGTAATAAAGTTTCGGATCTCTTGCATGTCCATTTCCTGTTTGACGGAACTTAGAATATTTTTACCGATCAGCGTCACAAAAAAATTATGTCACATTTTACTCAGGAACCACATATCACAGCCTTCTGTAATTAAGCATTGAGTATCATCAGGGGGGCCTATACCGTGTAATAGAGTTTTGAATCTCTTGCATGCCCACTTTCTGTTTGACTGAACTTTGAATATATTTTGAGTCTTGAAAATTTCTGTCACATTTTTCTCAGAAACCACATCACAGCCTTCTGTAATTTAGCATGGAGTATCAGCATGGAGACCTATACCGTGTAATAGAGTTTTGAATCTCTTGCATGCCCAATTCCTGTTTGACTGAACTTAGAATATTCCTGTTTGACTGAACTTAGAATATTTTTTGCGTCTTGAAAATTTCTGTCACGTTTTTCTCAGAAACCCCGCCTTCTTCAATTTGGCATGGAGTATCAGTATGGAGACCTTAAATGTGTAAAAGGGTCAAGGGATCTCAAGCATGCCCACTTCCCGTTTGACAGAACATAGCCGTTTTTTTTTGTTTGTGTTTTTACGCATGCGACACATGTCTTCCGTGGAATACTTACTACTAAGTTAAAACAATCTGTGGAATTGATATCGGGTCCACACCGGTCAGATTTATCGTTATAATTTTCTATATTGTAATACATGTATTATATGTTGTATATATGATTTTTTGTATAGCTTTAACCCTGAGTGGTATAATAATGCAGTAAAGTATAAACATTATCCTGTATTGATATGTGTTGAAAACTTTAGAAAACTGCGTCAAATATTTTGCGAAGGAGGTATTAAATTTTCCAAGAGATCATTCATAGAACTGAGTAACATATATGATTTGAAAGATTTTCTGTCGCAACATATTTTCATCTTTTTGAAGGCTGCGTTTTGCAGAGATCAAATTATGTAGTCCAGAAGCCTTTCAGCGAATTCCATATCTTTAATGTGATAAAATTTCTTAGCAATAGATGATGAAAAAATAGAATGCTTGAATCACGCGTATATTTGACAGCGGAAAATTTTGCAGTCTGACAATGGATTTCTCAATTTGTTAAATTTTCATAATTGTCTATTCAAAATGCTTTAATGGTAAAGATGCGCGATCAACTTTGTCAATAGGTGAAGAGTTGTAACGATTTAGCTGCGTCGTCTCCTCACACAAAACATAATTGCATTTGCGCTCAGAATTTCACATCTTTGTAATACAATGTAAGTACAAACAATATTTTGTATGAAGACGCTTCAATATGAGGCGTAGTCGACAAATTTTGAATAAAACTTGCAAAAAGGTCGAGCCCGCCGTTGTTGGTGTACTTATATGATGGAAAACCTTGTGTGGCAAGAACAATGGTGTAATGAACTGGTCAACCGTTAATATCATCTATCAACTAGATCCTTTACTAATTGGTTTGGTTAAGGTAACAGACCTGGGGTAAGAGGAGATAACTCTTCTTATATAAAAATAACTTGATGTGATTGGTATAAATAAAATACAAGATTTTTTATATTTTTAATAAATAAAAATAAAATATCCATCTTATGAAAATACACTCTTTTGATAAAACACTTCATAATGACTGCATTGAAATTGCCAGGTTTTGAATGGTATCTTAAAAACATTAAAATAAATGAGATTCAAATATTTGGCAAGGGAGAAAATTCTTTCAATTTGACGTTCAGTATCAGGGAATATTATGAATTTTTATGCAGTTTTCTAACATTGTGAGAAAACGGTACTGTGAATTTTTATAAAATTTTGATATAAGTCATATGCAAGGATGATCTTAAATCTCTCAGTTTTTGGTGAAAATTTAATTATGGGATTTTGATTTAGAAGAAATTGAATGAAGCTCTTTTTTCAGCATTCTGCTGAAACAACGGCAGTAGAATACCGAAGGAACAAAGGGATGAAATTCACAAAAATCGAAGTCCAAAGACAGGGCAAAAACGAGAACACAGAAAACAATGACGTTAGACAGAAAAACAATGACGCCAGACAGACACAAAGCACAGTACCAGAAACCACAACATTCAGAACAAAGGCACTCACAGTGTGAACTCCGGTGAAACTGAGAGTGACATCATGTGCTCCGGAAGGGTAAGCATGTCCTGCTCTGCTAACAGCACCCGTCACACCGTGAGTGATCCAATCCGGGAAAATGTCAAAGTCGGTAGTCAAACCCGGGAAGACGCGAATCTAGCTGAAAATATCCACTTTCATTTGGGATACTGACACGTCATATTTTTCAATGATGCTATGGTGACGGCCATAGAATTTCTTGAGGGATGAAATTAACAAAGGTTGAACAAATCCCTGACTAAGCAGCTTTTGGGACAGTGTTTTTGCTCTGTTCAAAAAATCACTGTACAAACTACAAGCTCGACAGTAACGAATCAACTGTGAAATGTACACTCCATAGGCTGGAGAGGTAGGTATATTGCTGCCAAGAAAGGGAAAGTTCACAATGGGGAAATCAAAATCACCACGCTTGTCATATAGCTTAGATTTCAAACGTCCATCTTCGTCAATATACAATAAAAGATCTAGGTACGAAGCTGAAGTAGGTGTTTCAGTTGTTTCTTTAATTTCAAGCTCATTTGGATAGATCTGATGTAAATAATCCTTAAATTTAGGATTATTAAGAGAAAGCACATCGTCTATGTAGCGGAAGCTGAAATTAAAGGACTGGGCTAAATGTTTTTGTTTTCTTTGAATAAGCCCTTGTAAAAACTTGGCCTCGCACGAGTAAAGGAAAAGGTCAGCTAAAAGCGGCGCACAGATTGTTCCCATAGGAATCCCTATTGTCTGTTGGAAAACACGACCTCCAAATTCGACAAAAATGTTGTCGATTAAAAATTCTAACATTTTGATTACGTCAGTCTCGGTGTACTTCTTATTTGAATGTAATTTCTTTTGTATTGCAAATCAACACTAAATGCATGTTTATGATATTTATTCTCTGGTATTTAGGTCTACAAGTTTCTAAGAAGCAGTTTAGCAATTTAGGGCTTATTTGTGTTGTTTCGTCATAATATAAAGTACAGTAGTATACACCTTATGGAGATTTCTGAACAAAATTTAAGAACCCTACGACAGGTGTGTTTCTATGAACTGTAGATAAAAAATCTTGCGGTGAAAATTTTCAAAATGTTTTCTTGAAGTATTTTAACACATAATTGTTTCATACTGCAAATTTAAAGAAAATTGAACACGTGGTCTACTAACTTAAATAAAGTTCTTACGTAACATAATTGAAATTTCACAGCGTTTTCCCATGTGTTTGTGCGTCAGTTGTACTTTACAGAATAACTAATGGATTTAAGGAAAGTCTTTCCTCCATCTTTATCAGATTTAAAACAAGTTTATCATGACTGTGAATACATTTATACATATTTCATAGTCATAATGAAGGAACTATTGATTTCAGTAAGTGAATTTTAGTGTTAGCGTACATACGCATAATCCTCAATTGTGCGCATACAAAATTTATACGGAAAGACACAATATTTGAAATAAAAAAGCTGAAGTACATTAACTTATCAATGACATATTCATATTCAAAATAATTAATCTTGTATTGAAATGTAAAATATATTCGATCACGTTTTCAATATGACTGAAACACTTTATCAAAAGTAAAAGTGCTTTTATGAACACGTGTAAAATTCGATAAATAAAGTCATGTCTCTGGGTTCTGGAATTTATACCGTGACACATTCTTCAGTTATCAGTATTTCAAATGCAGGCAAAAACTGGGATAATGTGAACGAAACACAAAGAACCAATCACTGTGTAAAACGTGAGTTCAAAGGGAATGTAAGACGGATAGTGACATATAAACATTCTTAACATGCAATTTTCAGAAACGTTCAATACATGTTCAAATGAATTTGTTCAGTAGGATTGTGCATCAAAAGGGCTAGCGTCTCACTACTACGCATGCATGAACGGTCATGAAAGAAATATCATGTCCTAAATAAAGGTCGAATAGCTAAAAACAAAGGCAGTAGAATATCGAGAGAACACAGGATAGGTAATTGTCCAGAGACATAGACAAAACGAGAATACAGAAAAACAATGACACAAAATAGCTACAAAACGTGAAAATAAAACCTCAACACCCAAATCAAGGGAACCAAAGTGTAAACTTCCATAAAACCGTAAGTGACATCAGGTTCTCTGGAAGGGTAAGCATGTCCTGCTCGGTTAACATCACCTGTCACACTGTCAGTGAAGGTAGAAAGCGATCGGTAATGTCAAATCATGAATATCTGATATACTTTGGTTAGGAAAATGCTAAAACTTGTCAAATGAAAAACCATTCGAAATACCTTTCCACATTTTGATGACAACCATGAACCTTTCCGTGTGTCAATTTCAAGCGTTCGTGAATGAAAAATGAAGTTATCAGTAGTAAATGTGCCTGGAACAAAATCCCAACAAGGTTAGGCAAATGGAACAACACTTTTGTAATTGCTCTTTATCCCTATGTCACCATGAGGACTTCGACATATTACGAACTTATATCTCATAGTAAGTCCAGGTCGACATATCAAGGAAGGTGTAGTTTTTGGGATTAGCATCAATCAT
>MJUU01072476.1:97174-114864 GCA_002080025.1 Modiolus philippinarum
TTGTCTGTTGGAAAACACGACCTCCAAATTCGACAAAAATATTGTCGATCAAAAATTCTAACATTTTGATTACGTCAGTCTCGGTGTACTTCTCATTTGAATCGGTGTGGTTCTTAACAAAATATGTCTTGTCTTTCCCTACAACTAAATAGGTGTATCTGCGTTCTCCATTTTTTGTGCAGAAACATTGATGTATTAAATCTGCAATTACTGCTTTCAGTTTATTGTGTGGCAGGGTTGTATAAAGTGTAGAAAAGTCAAAAGTTTGAATGCTATGGCAATGGGTAAGACTGGTTGAGGAAAGCTGTTCAAGAAGATCTTTTGAATTTTCAAGAATCCACATTTGATTTACAACGCTTGTGGAGTAAGCTTTATTACAGAGTGTGTATCGTTGTTTATATTTTTCCAAAGAAATTCAACTTGTTAGAACAGTAATGGTCGTATTATTCCTACACAATTATCTTTTTAACCCATCTGACCCAAAGAGTCAGGGTGAGCTATTGCCATCACTTGGCGTCCGTTCGTCCATCCATCCGTCTGTTTGCTTTTCACATTTTTATTATCTCCTCTGAAACCACTTCGAGCAAATTCAACCAAAGTTTACAAGAATGATGTATTGAAGATCATCCAATAAATTGTTCATTTCGTTTCTAAAAGACAAAAATTATGTCAGCCAACTCGGAACATGGCTTAACGCCAAGTTTTCGTACAATCGACTTGATGAGTGCCCTATGTTTGTCTATACGTTGTAATCGTCTACTAGCTTAAGACACTAGTGCTTTTGTCGGGCAACGGATGACAGTGATTGTAGAGCGTTTTGCCAGTTTATTTTATGTCTGTTGACAATCCCGCATCCGTGACCAGAAAAGACATTAATGTAGCGTTGTTCGACAATTTTATCTACACTGATAAGACATAAGTTCGAAATGTGCATATGCAGAAAATAAATTAACAGTAACTTCGGTAGTTTTGTTATTTATTAGCACTGGGCCGATGCCTCTGCTGGCGGACTGTTAGTCCCCGAGGGTATTCACCAACCCAGTAGTCAGTACTTCGTTGCTGACCCGAAAACCGATTTTATTGAAATTTACAATATCTAAATATTACAAAATTTTGTTTAAAAATAAGGAGTATCTCCCTCATGCAATAGCTCTGTCCTTATCTGAATTTTGGCTTTTCTATTTAGATTTTTGTGGTTATTCGTTCTCCATCAGCTTTTACACGTTTTCGGTTAATGACTTCCAAATGTTTTGGTTTTATCTGCACTGATGAGACATAAGTTGTCGAAATGCGTATCTGCAGAAAATAAATTGACAGTTACATCGGTATATTTGTTATTTGGCAAAGAAGTCCCTTCAAACTGGTGTTAGGGGCCGTCTTGAACTTACTGAGGTATGAGCAAAGCTCATTGTTGAAGATGAAGAAGAACAATCAAAGAGTTGTTCCTTTGCTTGTATTTGTAGAGACTTTGTCTCATGTACATTTACTCCTTATCCTTTCATTCACCAATTATCATTTTACCCTTTCAAAAGTCATCATTTGATTATCTTTAACTTAGGAAGGAAATTGAACAAAACTGCACTGCAATTGTTTTACGAAAGGATATGGAGTAAATGAACATGAGACCATAACACATATGTTAACTCCAACTGCAATAATTTTAGTGAGCTGAATGGCCATTTCGGAAATTTATTCCTCATCAGCAGCACTAGAACCCAAACAAAGGAAATCCATAATTTCAAAACATATGTTAAAATGCATAAAACCAAACGAAATCCGAATAATCAGTAATATCAAATATAGCTAAGGACAAAACTACGATGGTGGGAATTAATCCTTTGGTTTTAGAATTTACATAAATTTAGATAATAGTAATTGAACAAAGTGTACACATTAGATATTATCTCATGTACAAGTACACCATATCTAAGAAATGTGTATGAAAAAAAATGTTCAATTTAATTAAAACTAACAAAAGCATGGTTGCCAGTGTAGAACATAGCTTACCATTAGACCCTACGGAGAAAACATTATTTTTGTTCATCGGCATAGGCATGGCTTAGAAGCATTTTGTCAGGCGAGCGATACAAGCCCAGTTCCTGAGCCTCTAGTTTTATATTATAAGGTGAAAAGGGTTTTTCCGTTTACTTTAACGATTAAAACAAATTCACATCTCTTTTTTCTTGGTAATGTACCGTACAGCTTCAGTGATTATTCAAAATAAATTAACAATCGAAATTATGAAGTAGTGTTTTTGATGATTGTATGCATTTAACGTTATGTTATGTAATCTTTAGTATGATTTTCTACACATATTTCGATTTTTTTTTCAGCCGCCAAATTTTTAGAGCAAATACAGCTCATATTGTTCCAAACAACGGCAGCAGAATACCAAAAGAACAAAGAATTGGTATGCACTATCAACGAGTGCTGTGCTTTATGACGACACTGTTAAACGTCTGTCAGTGGCACATCAATGCATCAAAATTAATAAAGCCAGAATTAGATGAACATTTCTCCGCCGTATTTGCATTTTCAAACGGTGTTACGTAACACATCATCGATTGGTTTTAAAATTGAATTCATCTGTTCATCAAAGTTTACTTGAAGCATATTGTTCACGTAAAGTTT
This sequence comes from Modiolus philippinarum, assembly GCA_002080025.1. Lineage (NCBI taxonomy): Eukaryota > Metazoa > Mollusca > Bivalvia > Mytilida > Modiolidae > Modiolus > Modiolus philippinarum. Next base: position 99,806 of record MJUU01072476.1, read on the forward strand.
AGATAAAAAGCATGATTTGGGATAACCGCTATCAACAGTCATTCACTTTTTTACCTATTTTACCCCTGAATATTTACTTAATTGGACGAGTTGATACTGCTTCTATTTATTTTGAGTTCAGTTTCCATAAAGAACAAGAAAGCGTGGCATTTTGATGTTTGGAACTCATAACATGTTATAAAAGTACATCATTTCAAACCCAAAATAAGAAAAAGAACGGAAACGGGGAATGTGTCAAAGAGACAACGACCCTAAGGGGAGCAATAACAACAAAAACCAAAAGCCGATTTTATATGGAAACTTGGGATGTCTATCCTTTTTTATTTTCTTGAAAACTAAAGCAAAGCTGAATTTGGCTCGCCATTAAGATCATATTTGGTTATGTGCTCTCTATCGGTTTTTAACGTCTTTGACGTAATGGTCTTCCAAATATTTAGATTTTGTCTGCACTGAAGAGACATAAATTGTCGAAATGGCCATATGAAGAAACTAAAGTTACAGTAATTTCAGTATTGTGTTATTTGGATATCTAAGGCTGTTAATTAAAAATACTTTTTAACGTCAAGTTTCGGTACGCAACTAACGAATCCAAATGAACAGAATCATTCAACGAGATTTCCAGCGAATAAATTGCTTTCCCTTCATTGCAGATAGACATCAAATCGTTAGGAAAACATGATGTAAAAAACCATGAAAGTGTCGATAAGGAACTAATAACTGAAAGGGCCTAAAATAACGCTAATATCAGCTAAGGACGAAACGTTGTAAGAGATATAATCCTTAGTTAGGAAAACACTTTCCAACTTTAGATGCATGCATTGTATTTTTCAAATGATCATTTTTTTTTTATTTGGAGCGATGTAAGTACTAGACGAATGCTGATACTCCTTTAAAGTAATATAAAAAAGAAGGGAAACGGGGAATGTGTCAAAGATACAACGATCCAAAGGGGAGTAATAACAACTCAAACCCACCACAAGATCTTCAATGAACGGTGAGAAAACCCCACACCCAACGGCAGGTCGGAGTCGGCCCTGAATAAAGAGTTATCAAGTTCAGCGAAATAAACATTATATTAGACTCTATAGACATAAAGTAAACTAACTAGAAAAAAGACAAGACACACAAAGGCTTAATAAATTTCCTGACTTAGGACAGGCGCAAACCTGCTGCGGCGGGGGTAAACTAGTTTTATTGGGCCCAAACCTTCCCCCTACAGCCAATGTGATAAATAAAAAACAATCGTAACAACAGTAAAATTCAGTGGGCAACAGGACTGAGTCAATTGTGAAAAATGAAACTGAAAGAACTAAATATACGGACATAAACATGAAATGGTCTTCCAAATTGTAGGTGTTTCCTGTTGTCTTTTTTATTCTATAAACATGAAATCACAAGAGACTACTAGCAGTTAACTGACATGCCAGCTCCAGACCCATTACCAACTGACAAAGTAAGTTATGTAGCCTTAGTATACAGCTTCCACCAAGATCCCTTCCTGTGAGGAGTTTAGCATAATGATTTCATGCATGTACCGGAATACATAACCCGTGTCCATGCAATCCAGATTTTAGTCAACTAATTTTGGCCATCGGCCAAGTAATAAATCCGAGTTACACTCTTGCGACCATTTTGGATGAGAAGTGGTCCTGTTGGAACATCTAGGAATCATTCTATGTTGTTTCTCATTGGTCTACCAGGTCCAGGGAATATCTTTGAATATGCTTAAAACTGAGTTTCTTGATGGAGTTCATCGTTGATATGGGGGACGACGGATACTGTTCATGTAGTTTGCCATCTAAGAGGCTTTGTGACTTAGTTTGGTTTTTCAGCCTAATTGATTCTGAGGCTTATATCTTTGAATGTGTTCTTAAGAAGGCCAATTTTTAAACTATGTTATTACATGTAATGTGAACATTTATCCACCATTGTCACTAATGTTTGTTTCAACTGACTTAAAGTTTCACAGAATATCTTGGAAAATGTTTTCACATAGGGTCCAATATTTAAGAATTTTTCTCGCAGGCAGCTATCTTGGATGGCATGAGAACTAAGAAAATACAATATTTAAAGTGCACCACCCAAGGACTATTATGACAATCTTTGTTTCGAATTCTTATAATCGTTGATCTGGCTAAAAGACATGTACAGTGAAGGTAGGATATCTAGATATACTTCAAAGTGTAGACATTGTCATTGACACTCGTTATTCTGTTATGGAGTCGAAAAAGTTTAAGCTAATAAGCAAATACAGCAAGACATTTGCACTTTTGTTTACGGCATTTTGGTTGATCATGTCGACTGTTGACGCATTCCTACAATATATCTACCCCAATATCATGTTATTAATCTTAGTGTTACATAATCTGCAAACACCAAAACTTCAGCATCAGAAGCATTTTGAACGATATTATGAGTTTATTTTACAGAATTTTATTACAGTACTTCTTGAAACAGCGTGTTAAACATAAGAAATTTTGTGTAAACATAGATAACGGTAAAATCTTTAAGAAGGTTAATAACCACACATCGACGTACATTTTCTGTTTTCTTTTGGGTTCATGGTCATATTATATACGATATACGGCCACTTTAACTTTTACCTAATACTCCCAATTATTTAAGTCATCTCACAGTCTGTTGCTGCCAACACATTTTATTATATACAACCCAGCAGGGTTTTAAGGGTTTGGATTGTTGTAGAATTTTCAGTGTTTCGTGCATCATCAAACCATAATTAACATATTATTTGATATACATGTTTTTGCTATATTTTATCAGCAAGTATTTGCTATTTATCCTGCAATGGCCGTTCTTATGGACGAATACGACCCTACTGTTATTTGTTTTCGTATTCGCAGGGTAGGTTGGTATCCGGTCCACGATTTTGGAAAAAGAGAGGGCGACTGGTTTTGAAAACCTCACTAACTTGACGTTAGTGTTAATTCTCCTATGACGGGCCGAAGTTTTTTTTACTTTTTACTTCTCCCCGCTTCACATGGAAAACGCATTTTTAAATATGCTTTACGGTGATTGCAGGATAAAAACAATACGTACGTTGTCGGTAAATATGAAATGTATTTGTACTAGCTGCGAAATAGGCAAGAAATGCTCGGTTAACCTCGCATTTCTACCTGTTTCTCAAGCTCTTCAAATAAATTTTATGTTTTCCGACAATATACATATATTGTATTTTCAACTTCACTTTGTTGTTCGTCTGATGTTCATGATGAAAGAAAGGTAGATAAAAATTTTCGGCAAAAATATTCAGACTAATATAAATGTACCCACTCTTTAAATCAAAGTCGAAGAATATGTCTGATAATCTTTAGTCTATAACCACCTTTTGTGTTTTACATGGTTCTATCCGACAATGAGCCCTTTTATGCTTCTTTTGAAATAAATGACTTTTACAACAATATTTAAACATAATTAGCTTAAATTTTGTCTCCATTTAAATAGTATTTAATCTTAAAACACAATTTGAAACAACTTCATTAAATACTGGTGGTATTCAGTACGATAGACATGTTTTTTTCATTCGGAAGACATTTGGATTGTTATCTTTTTGACAATTCCCGTAGAGAAATATAAAACTACGAGAACAAAATATCACTTGGACGTTTGAATAATCTTAAATTCCCATAAAATTCAGTAGGTGTTCCATTAGCTGATTTTTAAAGCAAGTATCCAAAGCTGATAACAAGAATGATAAAGATAAAAACATGTTGGGTTCAAACAATGTAAAAGATTCAGTCTAAAATATTGAAACATTTTTGGAACATTTTTGGTTCTTTAACATCGGCAAACGAATAATGAACCAACATACTAGTATTCGAAAAAAAAAAATACCAAAAATCTGAAAATGTATGACTTATCATCAAGTACTTTCATGATATGGTATAAAGCTGGTATAGTCCCCGATAACTTTCCACATTTTCATTAGTCTTTTGTAACCATACATAAAAACATAAAAATATAAAATATAAAATATAAAAACAGATATGCTAAATCTACAGAAAAATTGCGTATTTCTCTATTTAAAAAAACAGTTCAATCATACCATGTCTGCAATTTGTATCAAAGTCATTCCAAAACTTATGGTGACATTTTTCGATGCATTGTAAACCGGTCTTGCTGCTGTGTTATAATTATGTAATATGGCCTCTAATAATCTTTGTTCGTCTGGCAACTGTTGTAAACGTTCCAAGCCAAAAACTGAAATAGAATAGAACAAATATAAACACTTACCATATCGTGAATTTGAATGAGTGTTATTCCAAACTTGATAGTTACTATATGTGAAGCATTAAAAACTGGTCTAGCGCCCGGATTGTAGTCGTTCAGAAGTACTTCAAGTAACCTTTGTTCATCAGGTACACTCCCAAAACACACTGTGAAAAATGATAAAATTAAAATGGCCAGCGGTGGCATTTCTTATTGCCCTTAAGTAATAACTCATTCCTAATTCTCACTGTGAGGTAACATTTATTTCGCACTCTCCGGAGTTCCGATATAATAAATTGATAGTAATGTATCAAAGTTTTTATTTTATCGCCACAAATGTATTCCTTTCAAATAATTGGCTTTCGTATATTTTAACCTATAATCACGGTGTTAAATAAATCACATTGATCTTGGAGAATATAAATATTGTCTTTTAATTGATACAAAAATCTATAACTTGACAACGACGACAAATATCCATTAGATGTAATGCTCAGTTTGACGTATCCAACAGCTCTGCTTATTGTAAAATGAAGCACCCAATCAAAGCCACTTTTCTCTGTTAGAACACAAAGTTTCTGGAATAATTAATCTAAATGCTTCAATCAGTGTACAACCAAGCCAAGAATATTTCATTATGATAAAAGTATGGTCAGAAATCACTATCAAATTGAAACCAGCAGGTAGTACAGAAACTCATATCAGATGTAATGCCTAACAGTGTCATCTGTTGTATAATGTTCAAACCGTTATAATTTCTTTGTATATTTGGATATATGTTAGCTTGGTAGATGTATATTAAAACTGCTTGTGTTCAATAGAATTTATCGTTAAACTGAACAAGAGAAATTGTGCCTACAACTGAAAGCTTCAGGATACCTACATGTATATCAACATTACAGGTGTTTAATTAACAGATGCTCCTTTATTTTTACCCATGTATTGATCTGATTCTATTTTATGTATATCTCTAAGTAACTCAATCAATTATCTCCTTCTTTATTAAGCGTAATTTGAAACGTTTTTAATCCCAAAAAGCATGCTTTAGATTAATTGTTCCCCTATGAATATATAAAGGCTACGGCGTAACGATGCTTTTCCTAAATTAGTAAGAAAGTGGTTAAAAAAAGTTCATCCATATATAACGATGACTGTAGCATCAACTCTGGATGTAGATTGTGTATTGTTTATCTGATTCAATTATTACCAATAAGGAATGTTGTAAAATGAAATAAAAGGGACAACAGGAAACACCTACAATGGCTGAAAATTATAATTACATGCTACAATCTGCTAGGGAACTACACAGGAAAACACAAATAAGACAAAAGACAAACGTTAACAACGATAGGAACTCGGGACAACCGGACTTGGTACCGGCACTAGCAAAAAACAGCGGTAGGGTTAAAAGGGTTTATGGGTACCCAAACCCCCTTTTATCTGTCCCGTTTCCCTATAGTTTAGTAAACATACGAATAAAACCCTATACAGGTAGACTACTAACTCCATGACCACAATTTTGAAAGGAGAGAATATGGCAATACGCAATTTTGAAAGATGGGTCAAGGGGTGCTCTCCGCTAATCTGCCGGCTAGCTAAAGATGCCTAGTCTGCTGGTAAAACACTGTCGCACTACGGAAGAAAAATCAAACTAAAGACTTCCCGCAGGATTTGGTCAAGAATCATCATATATTTCAGTAGACATCGGCAGTATTAGTGAGAGGCCAATTTTCAGGTCACTAAATCTCAAAGCTTATTTAATGGATGCAAGCAGAGTATCTTGTCAATATCCTCTATTACATAGAGAATGTAAGTTGCGTCCCAGCTTTTCTGGATTTTTATCAGTTTCTGACATTTTTTAACAACATTTCCGTAAAAACGAGGATTAGAAATGCCCTTAATAATAAGCTGTTTGCGAGTAACGCCATATTTAGATATTAGATATTCATATCTGTTATGAAACTTCTTAAAGGTATTCAACAGCTTACGAAATCTGTAACCCTGTTCTAAAAGTTTGGCTGTGATAGTAAGGTTACGTTCATTAAAATCGTCAAGAGTAGAACAAACACGTGCGAATCGTACTACATGTAGTTGAGAAATGTACATCCCGTATGATGGAGCTTGAGGGATGTCGCCGTCAAGAAAAGGAAAATTAGTTATAGTCAAATCAAAATAATCCCTTTTATCATATATTTTAGTTTTTATTTTACTTGCGTCAATAATGATAGTTAGATCCAGAAAAGGGTAGTATTTTGAATCATTGTTAGCTTTATTAAGCTCCAGTTTTTGTGGGTAAATAATGTCTACATAATCTAAAAACTGGGGATTGTCAATAGTAAGGGTATCGTCAATATACCTGCTGTTATCATCGAAAATAGAAATAAGATTATCACTGTTTTGTATGGTTGTAATGTAGGCAGCTGTCATATTTAATGGTTACCCTACCATATGGTGTAGTCGGGGACCTTGATTTTGGTGTACAATTATCTGTTTCCAACCCCAGATTCGTACTTGGTTGTTCCAGGACAGCAGTATTGTTGCTCTACCAACTAGAATACTAACCAAGTCAGGATAGGCACCGAAAGCATAGTTTTTCATAGTATTGGCGCAAAGGAAGTAGTGGCCTAACGGACCGGATACGGCTTATCATTGCCAAGCTCGACTAAATATCAAATCATTCCTACCGATACGATCAAAATATATTTTTGACGAAAATTGTTTGTGTTTAGATATCGACAAAGAGCAAGTGGTCTAGAGATAATTTTTTACGGTATACATCTCATAATTTCCAAACTACAGATCCACTTTCAAAAAAATAGAAACTCCAATACAAGCCTTGAAATCATCGAGGAAAGTTTTGTTTATATTTAAAAATTAATCAATATGAGAAACAAGGTAAGCGAAAGGCGACACAAAAATTTTAAATTATTACCTTTATTACCTAATACAAGCTATGAAATCTTTTACCAAGTTTGTTTATAGTCTAAAAATCAAACTAAAGAAAACATGCTGGTTAGTTCGACATTCTTAAAAAAAGTAGCACGGCACAACGCATTACTCTTAAGCTTCAGACCAAATTTCAAGTAATTCAAACTTGCACAAGCCAATACATCTTTGACGAAAATTTGGTTTATAGTTTAAAAGAGAAAATATTGGAAAATGAGATGTGGTAGTTCAACAAACACGTAACAACACTTCCAAGATTCAGACCATCTTTCAAATCATTCGAACTACAAAATTTTATATAAAAATTTGGTTTGTAGTTAAAGATGAAAACAACCCCCGAAATTGCTTACACAACAATACAACCCACCACTTCCGAGTAGTCAAATTTTCAGATCATTTTCCCTTACACGAGCCAAGAATTCTGTTACGGAAATTTGGTTTCTAGTTAAAAATCAAAATATCGGCAAACAGGAAGTGGTCGCCCGACAAACTATGAAATAGCTAACGCAATACAACTTGTCAATTTTAATCTTCAGGTCCTAATTAAACTAAAAAGAATTATACACTTAATTTTGGTAGCGTCCCTCACCCCATAATGACAATCGATCTACTAATTGTACTAGAGAACTATGCCACTAGCGCAGCTAGTAGTGTTATACCTGTTACGATATAGTTCAAATGGTCTAATCTGCCAAATACAAAAAAAATATTAATAATCATATTTACAATATGCACAAAATATGAAAATCAAAAATATGATTCTGCTTCGTTTGAAACTAAAAAAGTTTGTTTCACACGTTTGGGTTTTGTATTAAATCTTATGTGTAGTATGTTGTTATTCACGAACAATCACTACAGCGTTTTTGTAAGTTTCGAGTAAATATTGTTTACATTGATTTAGATTTAAAATGAATTTAAATAAGGTATATTATGCAATCTGGGGATAAATTTGTAACCTTTTGAATATCCAATGAAATCACGAGAACAATTTATGCACATTTTGATTTTCAATGGAATGGGATTGACAAGAACAGCATACGAATTACAGAACAGATTATTTTCAGTTCAAAGCCCCATTTCATGTTTTACAACAAATCATATAGTTATTTCAGTTTCAATGAATTGTCCTCTCTACATTCAAAAAGTAGATTGATGAAAAAGAAAATGCTGATGACATAACAAAGCTTATACATGTATAATTTGATTCAATTAAAGAGAAAAATACTATCAAATTTCCTCTTCAAACATACATTTACTTCACTGAAAAAAATGATATAAAATCAATACAAGAATTATCGAATATCAATTTGTTCTTAAAACTGCTTATAATAAAAATACGATGGGAAATATTTCATTACAGACTTTTCGTACATGTAGTACATGTACCCTGTTACATTTATTGATCATAGATTTTTAGCTGATTTTAAAAGATTAATTTCTCTTAAAATATAAGACTTCATTTGATGAAATCAGCATAGTTGTGATGAATTTCTGAAGTCCTTCAACAATTATTACCCAACAAATCATTGGCGTTGTATGTGAAGTTACATGCATGTGTGCAGAGCGTTAACGAGTGCTGAAATATTCAAAAACAATAATAAACTGTAAAAAGTCCATGTTAAGGTAGCAGACCGGGGGTAACCCAAAAAGTTTCCACACATTCAATTTTCTTTAAATTGGCTGTATGAAACAATTATGAATTAATATATTTCTAGAAAAAGTTTTGAAAACTTTCACAGACATTTTTATTTATAGTTAACATAAACACTCTTATCATAGGAGTCCGTCGTCATGAAGCGTATACTACTGTACTGTAGATGTATAAGAAATGAAATAAAAAGTCTTTAAGTTGCCAAACTTTTTCATAGAAACTTGTAGATCTAAATATGAGAGAATAATGATCATAAGCATGCATTAAGTGCTGATAAAAAAGAAAATACGTTGTCAAAACATTGCTGAAAACGCAGCCTCATTCAATTTTCCTAACATTCAATTTACCAAAAAACTGGGAAATTAAAGGTCAACCATACATCAAAACTTAAAAAGAAATCACCATACCGATTTTTTCGCAATGTTAGGAAAACTGCATAAAAAGTCTTAGTATTCCTTTATTCTGGGCGTTTAGCATAAAGAATTACCTCCCTTTCCAAAAATCTGACTTTCATCTATTTTGAATTTTTAAGATGCCATTCAGAACTTAGATATCTTAATGTAGGCACTTTGAAATATTTTATAAAAGGAGTGAAGTTTCATGATAACATGATTATTTTATTTCTATTTATGATAAATATTCTAATTTTTTTGTTTTATTCATACGAATCAAAACAAGTAATTTGTGCAGAAAAGGGAGCTATCTCCACCACCATGAGTATACTATCTTAAAACATCAAATGGATATGTTGAGTTGGATTCTATACTATAAAGTTTGTGATTTTATATTCGACACCAACAGATATATTAATGCACGCTGAACTTCTTTCCTGCATATAATATTCTATTTGTCCTAGTATAAATCCTTTAAAACAACATAACATACTTTTTTGTTGAAATTGTGTACAGACTTAGTAAAGTGATGTACATACAGTTTTATCCAGTTTGTCCTACTTTTGAACCAGTTCATTCAACACAATCTGACATGTAGATTTAAACTATTCAGATGCATTGCTTTGATCAGTATTCATCTATGTGCTTCAATATACAGACAATTTGATAAGTGAACCATTTCCCTTTTTTTATCATATGAACAAATAAATTATTAGCTATTTTCCCCATTTTTCATACATAATTAATCATTTGGTTTGTAGTTTTTGTAATGGTAAACTGATTAATTAAGTATAGAACCAAACTTCTATGATTACCATTAGTTCTGAGAAAGAGGGCAATATGAATCCATGTTCAAAGAGAACTTGAAAATAGTTTGCAAATATGCTTTGTAATTAACAAAGAAATGATATGAAGAAAATGCACATGAGACGAAGTCTCTACAAACACGTGGTAAACCAAGCAATGGAAAATGAAAAAAAATATTCATTTGTTAGCTTTATTTGAACTAGAGTACTAGGGCCTTTGTGTTTATTCTTAAGGACTTGCCATTTCCAATAGATAGACAAATTTGTGTGTCCACATAAAGTTATATATTATCAATAAACAGCGAAGGATTATGGAGTAAATGCTAAGTCAGGGATTTGGTCAAGCCTTTGTTACTTTCATCTTTCAGAAATTCTAAAGCCGTCACCATGACATCATTGACAGATATGACGTGCCTGTGTCCCAAATAAAAACGGACATTTTAAGCTAGTTTTCAGGTCTTCACGGATTTGACATATCTGATTTAATCCTGGATTGTCTTACTGAGAGGCGTGCCGCTAGCAGTGTAGGACATGCCCACTCTTCTGGAGCACCTGATGTATTTCCTAGTTCACACTATGTGTGCCTTAGTTCTTTATATGAAAAAGAAATACGTGTCGTCTTTTTATTTCCGTTCATAATGTCCTTGTTTTGTCTTTGTTTTTCTCTGTTGCCGTTTTTGCCAAGTCTTGCGTCAATTCACAATTCTATTCCATATTTACACACTATATATAATTGTCAATGACGATTTACATAACCCTATTTTACAGACATAACAATAAAATTGCATCTGAATCTGTAAACATTTTTTGCTTTGAATAGTAAAGCTGTATTGAATTCTGTTAAACTTCTATTATCAAACATTTGCCGGGACATTCTATTTATCTTGGAGAACATTTAAATGATGTATGCCTATATTTCAAAGCAATTATATTGCGATTATGAGGTTACGAAGATGACGTAGTGATAGCTGAAGCCTGCTATCGATAGATAGTTGATAACTACATTTTTGTATCTGATATAGTATCTAATATGAAATTATATGAACTGCGGTATTTTTAAACAGCAATAGCACATTGTACCAAATAACCATTCGATTTGTGGAATATGTAGATTGATATATTCAGTGACATTCCATTGGAATGATTTTTAATTTTGGTTAATATGCCCAAATACTTTTAAGTAGACAATTACTGCTAATACTTCACTGGCTAGTTACATATATTTGGGGTATGCTAGATATTACATTCAGGGAAATTCTTTCAAATAATAATTTCCCTGTTACTTTCAGTTGCTATTGAGCATTGAGTTTACACGGTGATGTCCAAATTAAAGCTGTTGATCCCTCAGGCAATGCAGTCCTTTTCTTGAAGTCTTCCATATAAAGAACAACAATGAAAGCCTTATTTCATTTACATAATCTTACCATTTATCTATAAGGCTTTTGGTTAATGTATACTGCGTTGTTCCATTGCTTTCTTTTACCTTGTATAGAGACTTTGTCTCATGTGCATTTACGCGTTATCCCTTCGTTGCTCGTTGCTTGTTCACATTTTCACCCCACAACAAACAATGTCAAACGCCCAACAGTAATCAGTAGAAAAAAGAATGGAAACGGGGAATGTGTCAAAGAGACAACGACCCAAACGGGAGTAATAACAACTCAAAGCCACCATAAGATCTTCAATGAACAGTGAGAAAACCCACACCCAACGGCAGGTCGGAGTCGGCCCCTAAATAAAGAGTAATCAAGTTCAGCGAAATAAACATCATTCTAGCCTCCTATAGACATAAAGTAAACTAACTAGAAAAAGACAAGACAAAGGCTTAATAAATTTTCTGACTTAGGACAGGCGCAAACCTGTTGCGGCGGGGTTAAACTAGTTTTATAGGGCCCAACTCTTCCCCCCTACAGCCAATGTGATAAATCAAAAAACAATCGTAACAACAGTAAAATTCAGTTGGCAACAGGACTGAGTCAATTGTGAAAAAAGAAACTGAAAGAACTAAATATACGGACATAAACATGAAATCACAAGAGACTACTAGCAGTTAACTGACATGCCAGCTCCAGACCCATTACCAACTGACAAAGAAAGTTATGTACCCTGAGTATACAGCTTCCACCAAGATCCCTTCCTGTGAGGAGTTTAGCATAATGATTTCATGCATATACCGGAATACATAACCCGTGCACCTGCAATACAGATTTTAGAAATTTAGAATGTGTTTAGTTAAAATGCAAAGACCCTATCAAAAAATCAATGTTAATACCAAAGAAGGCCATACGTAATGACTTGACGACAATACCGTAAAAATAAACCTTATGAATTAGACGATTTAAAGGTTTTATAAGTTTGTTAGGCGAGTTTAAGTATTTTTTACTCTTATGTAAAACATTACCGTAGAATAAGGGATGTGAAATACCAGCCTTGATTAGATGTTTACAGGTTGCATTGTATTTATGAACTAAGTCTTTATATCGATGATAAAATTTAGTAAAGGTTTTAACTAGTTTGTGATATTGAAAACCCTGATGTAATAGTTTTTCAGTTATGAAAAGATTCCGTTCATTAAAATCGCAAACGTTATAACATACTCGAGCAAATGGAACAAGTTAAGATATGTAAACACCATATGATGGCGCTAATGGAACATCGCCATCCAGAAATGGATAATTAACAATCATCCCTTTTATCATAAATTTTAGTATCTAATTTTCCATTCGTTGTATCAAAACTGATGTCTAAGAACGGACAATGATGATTATCAGAATTGGCTTTATTCAAAGTAAGTTCTTTAGGGTAGATGTCCTTATAATACGTATTGAAGTCGTCATTATTTAAAGTTAAAATATCATCCAAATATCGGAAAGTGTTGTTAAACTTTCAATTAAATGCTGTTTAGATGGGTCTTTGCTGATGTTGGTCATAAACTGAGATTCGTATCAGTACAAAAAGAGGTCCGCTATAAGTGGTGCACAATTGGTACCCATAGGAATTGCAATGACCTGGTGATAAATACAGTTACCGAAACGAATGAATATATTGTCAAGTAAAAATTCAAGTGCTGAATCATATCAAAACAAGTCCAATTAGTTGAATTCTTTTTTTTTTGTATTACTAAAATGTGTTTTAAAGGAATTAGAACATATATATTCACACGGATTTTTTTAATGTCCATTGAATAAGACGTCTGAATTTTTCCTTTCTGTCCGTGCATCCGTCCGACAGTAAAAAAGTCGTCTGTTGATTATAACGTTTTTCTGCGTAGAGATAGGGCTATAGTACTTGGCAATTACGCAGAACACTTCAAGGCAATGTGTCATGTTTGCTTGGTGACCATTGACCTTGAATTTTCACTTGAAGATCAGATGATTGTTTTTAAATGACATTGTAGTTTTCGGGTTATACATTTTGTCGTTTGAGATAATTTGTTTTTGATTTGGCATATGGATACATTACTTCAAGGCATTTATTGTATACCATCTCTTGTTATCCATGACCTTTAATTTTGTTTCAAGTTTATATTGTGTTTTTCGGGTTTTACGTTTTTGTCGTATGAGATATTGTTTTTTTATTTCACATATCACATCACACAAGGCATGTATCATATACTATGTTTGGTTATTCATGACCCTAAACTTTGTCGTCAAAGTCAGATTATTGCTTTTCAAATCTCAAAGTCTTGGTCGGCCTATAAATCCTGTGTTATTAAAAGGCTTTTAAGATTTCCATCGATTTTTCAATGTGATGCGTAGATGGTTTATGACCTTTGGCCTTGAAATTTGTTCTGAAGGTCACATTGCATTTGCAAAAAACGAGACAAATTAATTTTTTGCGACATCATTTTTGTCTCGCCTGCGACGACTGTCGTGAAGGCGAGACATAGCGACAATAGATTCCGTCGTTGGCGTCGTCGTCAACAATTGGTTATCCCAAAAGTTATTTTTTTTAACTTCAATAACTTTCTGAAATCTTACTCAATATCAATGCAATTTTGACACAGTATTCATTAAAACTTCATTATTTAATCCCAAGTTTATTATACCCCCGCTCCGAAGGAGGGGGTATACTGTTTTACCTCTGTCCGTCCATCCGTCATTCCGTCCGTCCGTCCGTCCGTCCGTCCGTCACACATATTTTCGTCGCATTTTTCTCAGCAACTACACATGACAGCCACTTGATATTTGATATGGTGCATCAGTATGGGGTCCTATACTGCGCCTCCCCTTTTCGGCCATATCGGATCTCCACTTCCTGTTTACCGACTTTGTGCATTTTTTACTTTTATTTTCCAAATTGTGACTTTTTCGTCGCATTCTTCTCAGCAACTGCACATGACAGCCACTTAATATTTGGAATGGGGCATCAGTATGGGGTCCTATACTGCGCCTCCCCTTTTCGGCCATATCGGATCACCACTTCCTGTTTACCAACTTTGTGCCTTTTTTACTTTCGTTTTCCAAATTGTGACTTTTTCGTGGCATTTTTCTTAGGAACTGCACATGACAGCTACTTCATATTTGATATGGAGCTTCTTTGAAGGGTTCTGGAGCTTCTTTGAAGGGTTCTATACTGCATCTCTCTTGGATTCTTAAAAATTCAAAAGATCTCCTTGAACAACTTTCCTCAACCAGTCTTACCCATTGCCATAGTATTCAAACATTTGACTTTTCTTCACTTTATACAACCCTGCCACACAATAAACTGAAAACAGTAATTGCAGATTTAATACATCAATGTTTCTGCACAAAAAATGGAGAACGCAGATACACCTATTTAGTTATAGGGAAAGACAAGACATATTTTGTTAAGAACCACACCGATTCAAATAAGAAGTACACCGAGACTGACGTAATCAAAATGTTAGAATTTTTAATATTTTTGTCGAATTTGGAGGTCGTGTTTTCCAACAGACAATAGGGATTCCTATGGGAACAAACTCTGCGCCGCTTTTAGCTGACCTTTTCCTTTACTCGTACGAGGCCAAGTTTTTACAAGGGCTTATTCAAAGAAAACAAAAACATTTAGCCCAGT
>MJUU01072476.1:114914-132033 GCA_002080025.1 Modiolus philippinarum
GCAATATACCTACCTCTCCAGCCTATGGAGTGTACATTTCACAGTTGATTCGTTACTGTCGAGCTTGTAGTTTGTACAGTGATTTTTTGAACAGAGCAAAAACACTGTCCCAAAAGCTGCTTAGTCAGGGATTTGTTCAACCTTTGTTAATTTCATCCCTCAAGAAATTCTATGGCCGTCACCATAGCATCATTGAAAGATATGACGTGTCAGTATCCCAAATGAAAGTGGATATTTTCAGCTAGATTCACGTCTTCCCGGATTTGACTACCGACTTTGACATTTTCCCGGATTGAATCACTCACAGTGTGACGGGTGCTGTTAACAGAGCAGGACATGCTTACCCTTCCGGAGCACCTGATGTCACTCTCAGTTTCACTGGAGTTCACACTGTGAGTGCCTTTGTTCTGAATTTTGTGGTTTCTGGTTCTGCGCTTTGTGTCTGTCTGGCGTCATTGTTTTTCTGTCTAACGTCATTGTTTTCTGTGTTCTCGTTTTTGCCCTGTCTTTGGACTTCGATTTTTGTGAATTTCACCCCTTTGTTCCTTCGGTATTCTACTGCCGTTGTTTCAGCCATATTGCTGTACTACTTACTGTTTTTATGACTTTATGATTGTTTTTACTTTCATTTTCCATGGTGATCTTTTTTGTCACTTTTCTCGGCAACCAAACATCCAACTGTGTAAATGCTTGTATTGTGTCCACACTTGTGATGTGTCCACACCTGTATTGTGTCCACACACACTTAATTTTGCACTTATTGATTCAGGGTTCAATGAGCGGGGGTATAACTGGCTGCCATTCGGCGACAGCTCTTGTTTAAAAAAAATAATTTCATTTTTTCCGTATTTTGCTATTAGTTGGACTTATTTTTTTCGATAAAATGTTTTGGTTTTCAACATGTCCCAGCACTGACATGTCACAGGAAGAAGATGATTGGTAATAGGTTACATCTTTAGTAGTAACTAACATCCATAGCAGAATCATGTCACCATGACCTATATTTTCTGCATCAATAAATTTGACTAAATTTTTACTCTAGACTCATATATCAAACAAAATTGGGATAAAGGAATTTAATTTTGATGTAGAATTGTTGCATATAGATGTGCGTATATTTTGAAATTTTTGCATACAATCAAATATTCTAATCACTTTTCATATGAAACATAATTCTGAAAACTAAGAATAAAAAAATGTGGTTCCAGCTTTAGTAAATTTCCTGAGACTCTCAAAGACAAGTTATGTTTTGGGAATACTTGTTAGGGACCATGCTTTTTGGATTAATTTTGGTCATAGAAAATATTTTAATGGTCAGATTTCAAAAATTTTTGATTTCAATTTTAATAAATTTCCTGGTACTCGCAAAGACCAATTATTTCTTTGAATTATACTTAGCAACCACATCTTAATGAATGCCAAAAACAAAATGACAGTGGAGTGAGCAGGCGAGACATTAGGAACCTTAACGAATTATTATTTCTACTTATTTGGAAGAAAACTATTAGTTTTGGGTCGTTGTCTCTTTGACACATTCCCCGTTTCCCTTCTCTTTCCAATTGTTAACAGAAGTAAATATGTATATGCTGAAAACAAACTACGATCAAAACTGCATCATATTTGTTTTTGTTATGTTTTGTTTGTTTTCTTTGTAACAGATCGTTTTGTAACTTTTTATTAAATATTGAACAATAAAGATATTATTGGTTATACGTGCTACAGTTTGATTAGCTTATAAAACAAAGGCAAAAGAACACGGAAGGTATATTTGAAAGACAATTACAAAAATTGAAGTCCAAAGACATGACCAAAAATGAGGACAACAAAAACAAAGACGTTAGACAGCAACAAACACAGAAAACACATCATTCAAAACCAAGCGTGAACTCCCATGAAACTGAAAATGATATCAGGTGCTCTAGAAAGGTAAACATGTTCTGTCTTGCTAGCAGTACCCGTCAAACTGTAAGTGGGGCATATAAGGTTTTGAAAAGATCTGTTTGGTAGCTGGTTGCTTAATGTCATTATCTAACCCACAGTATAATATACAAGACAGCATAAAAAGCACTGACAGTATGAACAACTGAGAGTGGCATCTGGTGTTTCGGAAGGGTAAGCATGTCCTACTCTGTTAACAGAACCCGTTACACTGTCAGCGAGTCAATTAAGGATTTAAGTCAAGTGAGAACCGAACCGTCAGCATAAAACGAAAAATCCCAAGGACAACGGCAACATCGGAAAAAGAAAGACATAAGAAATGTATACGTAGTTGTTAGTGATTCATGACCCAAACCTTTTCTCAAAGCAGAATCGATACCGAAGTATTTCCGTGCTTGTGACATAACAAATTCCATAATAGATTAATTTGATTATTACATGCAGCAATAAAGTAAACTATGATAAAATTGTATTTATTGACATTCCTTTATGCTTGATTTAATATCTTACAGATATAGAGTTCATTACTGATCAAAAAAGAAATATGTATTATCAAAATTGTTGAAGGCAATGGATACTGCATGGGCAACATCATAGAACATACTTTAGAACATACAACATTCCCGCCATGACAACAAAAATAAACCCACCGTTTCTCGCATCCAAAAGAAACTTAAAGAATTTGGCAAGGAATTCGTTTTTGTCCCAGATGATAAGGCTGTTAGTAACATCATTATAATTTGTCGTAAACATTATATAGAAGTACTCCAAAAAGAAATTACCAGTTTACAAAATTTCAATTAACCCAATTAACGGAAAATGAAATTACAAACATACATTTTCTAACAGCTACATCTTTACAGGCTAAACCTAATAGTAAAACAGTTCCAACCATGTACTGGGTTCCTAAACTCCACAAAACGCCATATAAATCTAGATTCATTTTGTCATCTAGTCACTGTTCTACTACTAAAGTTTCTATTATACCCACTAATACCTTGACTGCTATTAAAAACCTGGTTATAAATTTCTGTAATAAAGTATATGAAAACAGTGGTATCAATTATTTTTGGAGTGTAAAAAATTCATTGGAAGTTCTCGATAAATTGAATGCTTATAATGCCCCTTTTGAATCCCCTGAAAGTTTTGATTTCTCTACCTCTATACTGCCTTACCACATAATCTTATAAAGGAAAAATTCAGACGTCTTATTCAATTGCCATTCAAAAAATCGGATTGTAAATATATATGTTCTAATTCCTTTAAAACACATTTTAGTAATACAAAACAAAACAACTCAATTAATTGGACTTTTTTTGATATGATTTCAGCACTTGAATTTTTACTTGACAATATATTCATTCGTTTCGGTAACTATTTTTAGCCAGGTCATAGGAATTACTATGGGTACCAATTGTGCACCACTTATAGCGGACCTCTTTTTGTACTGCTACGAATCTCAGTTGATGACCAACATCAGCAAAGACCCATCTAAACAGCATTTAATTGAAAAGTTTAACAACACTTTCCGATATTTGGATGATATTTTAACTTTAAATAATGACGACTTCAATGCGTAATATAAGGAGATCTACCCTAAAGAACTTACTTTGAATAAAGCCAATTCTAATAATCATCGACATCAACTTTGATATAACGAATGGTAGATTAGATACTAAAATTTATGATAAAAGGGACCATTTTTCTTTTCTCATAGTTAATTATCCATTTCTGGATGGCGATATTCCATTAGCGCCATCATATGGTGTTTACATATCTCAACTTGTTCGATTTGCTCGAGTATGTAATAACGTTTGCGATTTTAATGAACGGAATCTTTTCATAACTGAAAAAGTATTACATCAGGGTTTCGTTATCTTAAACTAGTTAAAACCTTTAGTAAATTTTATCATCGATATATAGACTTAGTTCATAAATACAATGCAACCTGTAAACATCTAATCAAGGCTGGTATTTCACATCAATATATTTTATGGTAATGTTTTACATACTTAAACTCGCCTAACAAACTTATAAAACCTTTAAATTGTCTAATGCATAAGGGTTATAATTACGGTGTTGTCGTCAAGTCATTGCGTATGGCCTTCTTTGGTATTAACATTGATTTTTTGATAGGGTCTTTGCATTTTAACTAAACACATTCTAAATTTCTAAAATCAATATTGCATGGACACGGGTTATGTATTCCGGTATATGCATGAAATCATTATGCTAAACTCCTCCCAGGAAGGGATCTTAGTGGAAGCTGTTTACTGAGGGTACATAACTAAATTTGTCAGTTGGTAATGGGTCTGGATGACAGTGATTGTAAGAGCACTTTGCCAGTTTAATTGATGTTTGTTGAAAATCCCGCACCCATGACCAATGAAGACATGGATGTAGCGTTGCTTGACAATAAGCAAAGAATTCCGCTTAAACCGGTGCTAGGGGCCGTCTTGAACTTACTATGAGGTATGAGCAGAGCTCATTGTTGAAGGCCTAATGGTGACTTCAAGATGAAGAACAACAATAAAAGCGTCGTTCCTTTGCTTGTTTCTTACCGTGTATTTGTAGAGACTTTGTCTCATGTGCATTTACTCCATATTCTTTTATACACCATCTGGAGCTGGCATGTCAGTTAACTGCTAGTAGTCTCTTGTGATTTCATGATTATGTTCGTATATTTAGTTCTTTCATTTTTTACAATTGACTCAGTCCTGTTGCCAACTGAATTTTACTGTTGTTACGATTGTTTTTTGATTCATCACATTGGCTATAGGGTGAAGGTTTGGGCCCAATAAAACTAGTTGAACCCCGCCGCAGCAGGTTTACGCCTGTCCCAAGTCAGGAAATTTTTTAAGCCTTTGTGTGTTTTGTCTGTTTTCTAGTTAGTTTACTTTATGTCTATAGGAGTCTAGGATGATGTTTATTTCGCTGAACTTGATAACTCTTTATTTAGGGGCCGACTCCGACCTGCCGTTGGATGTGGGGTTTCCCCACCGTTCATTGAAGATCTTATGGTGACTTTGAGTTGTTACTACTCCCCTTTGGGTCGTTGTCTCTTTGAAACGTTCCCCGTTTCCCTTCTTTTCTCTATTTAGTTCTTTAGTTTAGAAATAGAGCTATGATGGTTTTTGTATTCTAGAGCTAAAGAAATGAAAAAAGAAATAATACTTTTACCCAAATGCGTGTGTCTATCTATAATTTTGATTGATTGATTGATTGTTTAACGTCTACTCAGCAATATTTCAGCTATATCAAGACGAGAACAAGTTTGTTAATAAATAATCACTTTGGGGTATGGAAAGGGCCATGGGACGGGAATGCTTCTTTTGTCCAAATAACTCAATACCGAAGAAATTGTAAATTCAATTTCTGCATATGGCCATTTCGGAAATTTGTGTCTCTTCAGTGCAGATCAAACTAACACATTTGGAAAACAATACCCCAAAAGATATATAAAATCTCATAGAAAACAAATGACCGATGTGATCTAAATAGAAAGCCAAAAACAACTAAGGACAAAGCTTTGCACGAGGGAGTTTCTTCATAGTTTTCAAGAAAAATTTCAGAATTTTAGATATTTCAAGTTTACAAATAAAATTGTTTTTCGATTTAATTACTGAGTCGATAATCTACCAGCAGAGGCGTCAACTAGGTGGTAATAAATAACTAGATACAAAAGTAGCTGTAAATAGTTTTTTTAATCCTTTGTTTAGAAATTAACCATTGTTATTGAAATTACTTTAAGTTAAAAGATGAAATAACATTAGACCTTAAATATTGTCAGAAGTAACGAAAAAAAAAATCATTATACATTTTATTTTCAATTTGAATAATCATATTGCATGCAAAATTAAATAAACGATGAATGAATATGAAGTAAATTTACACGAAACAAAGTCTCCTAATATTCTCAAATCAAGCAATGGAAAAGCACTTTTGTTGTCCTCATCTAGAAGTTATTATGAGGCTTTGCTCACACTGCGTATTAAGTTCAAGACGACCAATTCATCAGTCGATGGAAATTAATTTCTAAATGTCTTAAAAACGCTACATCCATATCTTTTTTATCCTATTGATTCGATATCAGTAACCATAAGCTAACCAACAAAGTGTTTATAATCGCTGTCATCACTTTCCCGACAAAAATATTAGCCTATTCTTACGACTAGAGCACAACCACAGCATATAAAGTCGTGATTCGATTACAAAAAGATTGTCATATTTAAATTGTGCGAACGTCCTTATTTTCTTGTGCAAAGACGTATGAATTAGACATTTTGGAATTGCTTTGTCTAGTTCTGCAGTAAATTATGGCTGCAGAAAGTCTCTTCAATTATCTCTTCAGCGACTAACACTTAATAAGATAGGTCTTTGCATGTCAAGGTTGATGAAAGATAAACAGTGTTGCTTATAATTAGAGATATAATTTTTAGCCTAAACTATGAAAACTGGGTTAAGATTGAAAGCACTCAGGTGTATGCAACATTTGTAGATCTTATTAATTATTTTTATTTGATTTATCAAAAAGAATATCTAACATTTTAAATGTTTTAATTTCAAAGCAATCATTTCTAGGTTATAATGCTTTAAAGAAGTAATATAGTTTATTGGTTGTATTATATTTGAATCAATCGGTCTATATTTATATGTTTTAACTATTAACTACTAACACAGCTAAAAGCAAGTTCAAGTACTAAGCTTAACCAGTAAGTGGTTTCTGAATTTATATTTCAGAGGAAAACACCATCAGCATAAATTGACAAAAATGAGATTTTCAATGAATCTGGACAGAACTGAAGTTCAAAATTTATTCATATTTTGTGAACTTAACTAAGAATCATAATTGTTTTCGATTATTGGATAAACGATGCTCTAGCTGTTCCTAGCATATTTTGCAATAACACACATGCAGTCCACAACATATCAATATCAGGTTATTGGGAAAAATCACTGTGAGTGATGGATACAATAACTTGCTTTATATCTACTGGGTATCTTAGCTGCATAACTGCCCAATTGAACAAGGACACATCGCTGGGTATGCATATCTGCATAAAGGCAGAAAAAATGATTTAAAAATCTAAAGCATATAGAGGCACAAATTTAAACAATATGAGAAAGAAAAAAAATACAATGAACAAGAAAGTCACAAACCTAAAACACAAGCAATGCGAATACCTCAAATCACTATTAGATATCATCGGGTGCTCCGGAAGTGTTAACAGGATCCCAAATGCATATAAACACCTTTCTTAGCCCCTTCCTTTATTGCTACCCACAGTATGAAGCATAATCATACTCAACTATATGTAAACCATATGTAGATTCCAAAAAGGTGTCAAACCACCTATTTAATCAATCAGAGCTTTGAAAAAACAACGACAGTAGAATACCGAAGGAACAAAGCACAAAATGACATAAATAAAAGTCCAGAGACAAGGCAAAAGCAAGAACACCAGACGACGGAAGACCAAAGACATTACATGCCTACAAAACACACGAAAACTACATATACAACACAAAAAAACTAAAGCACTAACAGTGTGAACTCTCAAAAGAACAGAGTGACACCAGGTGCTCCGGAAGGGTAAGCATGTGTACATATGTTAAAAATAGGGCTTTAGAATCTTATGATATACTTTGTAAAACCGTTTTGAAAATACATTCAGGTCTATTTTTCAGACCTAGGTCAATTAGAACAGATGTATTTTTTTACACTTAAAGGATGGGGTTTTCCATAAACTATCTGTTAAATATTTGTATTGGTAGGTTTTATTTCACTACAACACAGGAATCTACCTCTTGCGGGTTTGAAAAAATGTCATTAAACTTTTACATAATGAAGAGAAGGTACATGTATATACCTTTCGGGAAACAAATGGTCTTTGGAAGGTTAAAATTCAGAATAGTCCAATGATTTCGAAAATTCCAAATTTAAGTTGAAAATGATAAAATTGATGAATTAATGGTTTCACACCCAACACTGAAGACTTGTTATATTATCTATCTTCAGCTGACTTTGACTATCTTAACAGTTATAAAACCATTGTTTTCTGCATATTACCCCATTAAAGTAGTGAAGTAATATAAAAACGTTTCTGGGCAGAATTATTTTAGGTCATTATTTGCACATTTTTTGCCACAAAAATAAACAATGAAAGGTTATGGAGTAAATGCACACTAAGTAAAAGTCTCTACAAATACGTGGTACCAAGCAAAGGAACAATGTTTGTATTGTTGTTCTCTAAATGTATCTTGAATTCACAATGAGACCTTCAACAATGAGCTTTGCTCATACCTGATAGTTAGTTCAAGGACGATCCATAACACCGGTTGGAGCGTAATTTCATGACGAGCAACACTACAGCCATGTCTTTTATTACACCATGGATGCAGGATCGTCAACAAACATAAAATTAGCTGGCAAGTGCTCTTACAATCACTTTCATCCTTTGTCAGACAAAAAAGACTTATAGATTTCAATCACAACAAATTAACAACCACAAATATGATAGAAACATTAGAAATAAGAAAAAACATGAGGCCCACTCACTGCGGGGTCAATAGCCTAAATTAAAACGGTATAGACGCTATTTAACGTTTAAAGAACCCAGAGCGGTCAAAAGAGGTTCGTTACCAGAATAATTCCGGTTTCCCGTTTCTAAAATATATTAGCAATTTGACACACACACACACATAAAAAATTCAACACTAGGGTTGCGTCAAATTAACACAATGCATAGATACAAAAGAAATCACTTAAATATGATTGTATTCTTGAATCAATAAAATTACAAACACTTCGATACATACAAATTAATCACAATCCTGATTGTCTTCTATAAATAACAAAATACCGAAGTTAATGTTAATTTATTTTCTGCATATGCGCATTTCGACAACTTATGTCTCATCAGTGAGACTGTATAACTGTAAACCAAATACTTTATTTCACGTTTCTTCCCACCTGGTCAACATGGCAGCGACAATTTCGCAATTTTCTATCTCATGTGATGCATTATTATTGAGATAAAAATATTTGCGACGGTTTAATTGCAATATTTTCAATCTCGCGGTTTACAGTTTATCGATATGTCACAGATGCATGCAAAAAATAGTTGGTCCTAGTCGATGTAAAACTGCAATATCGTAAATCCTATATTGTGAAACATTTTAATGAACTAGAACTAATTTAAAATGCATTTTGATGGGTAATTGTTTGAGAAAAGTGATAATTGGATTGAATATCCTGAAAAATTAACATGCATGCAGAAAATTAATTGCCCATATACAAATAATCTCCTCTTCAAAGTGTGAATAAAATTTGAATATTCTATTGTGTTGTTTACATGTAAGAAATAAAAATTATGCGTCCCCGATGAAATAATAGGAAAAAACGATAATTTCTCTGGAGATTATCAAATTATTTTCCCAGTATACTTTCCCAGAATCATATTATTTACATCGCTTGCTTTTGAATACATTTTTCCATTATCAGGTTGCAAAAAGGGTAGTGCACAAAAAAAAATGAATACTTTGGAACCTTAACTATCATTTTTTTCTCGACTTAATAACTGTATGAAACTTAAATAAACAAAACTTTGGCAGTAATTGCGGACAAATACTCCGTAGACACCTGAAATCAAAATAAAAATCTGCAAGTGATTCCATTTTTCTTGTATTAATTCATTAATTTTTTGAAATATTATATATTCAATAAAACAGAGACGTTGATTCAATACTTAAAACATTTCTCAGAATCTCTGTGTGCTTTCTGGTAAGAACAAATATATATCTTATAGCTGTGACAAAGAGGTATGGCCACTTATCCGTGAATTTGTTTCACTCAGCATACCAATTTTGCAAATGTATTAAATCTTCTCAGAAATTGTCTTAAAATGTCAACTGTTGTAAACACTATCATAACAAAATCAATCAAATGCATTTTCATATTTCAAGACAAAGGATTCGACCACTAGATTTGCCAACTTTATGCAATTTTGAAAAAATTTCGACAGTTTTTGTAGGTTTTTGTTAAAATTCGTTGTAAAGGACACACAGAACCAAACTAAACTAATTGCCATCTTGAAGAGCAAATGTAAATACACTCGCAACACAAAATTGGTTTTGGGCTGGGTGTCCTTCGAGTAGTATTATCTTACCAAATACTGTAAAATGCATAATACGGACAGGAACGGCGTTTTACAGCCATGTTCAACTGCTAATATATCAGAAAGCATACAAGGTTGGCATATATTAATTTTATGCCTAGTAAGTACATTTACCACAGACAACCTCGCTCGATTTTCGACAACATTTGAGCATATTTTGAAAATGGCCCAACAAATGAACAAATTTCACGACTAAATGGCCGAACTTATTTAGTTAGAAAATCATACATATTCCGAAGTAATTCTTTTGAACCATGCATTTTTTAAACATTTGGCAAATCACTCCAGACAAGAAAGGGATACTTGATAAAAGAAGAACAACGTTAAAAAAGAGAAAGAATAAAATAAAACAAACTAAATGTTTCCTAAACTTGACAATCGTGGTAAAGATCAAGTGTGAAATCATACAAAATCATTATTTCATACATAGCTAGTGTATTAAGTGCTTGTGGGAGAAAACGCAATACAAATTGTAACCATTATCTGCATTGGAAACAATTGAAGAAAGGAATTCTTTTAAGAATTTGAAGATGCGTGCATATATTTTATTATGGATTCAAAATATGAAAGTATTTCACTTTATTCGATTGTAATAAACAATGAAATGATAAAATAAATGATGTGAGACAAAGTCTCTACAAATGTATGGTACAACGAAGCAATGGAACAACGCCATGGATCCAGCAACAACGAGTCTTCATTTATAATTATTAACTGATGACTTAAAATACAGTATGATTTGGCCATTTAATATAACCGGAAGTTTTTTGCATGTAGAATTTATACAGGGCAAACACCCTGTATAGAAATGTATACAGGGCAAACATGTATTAAAATCATTACAGCGCAAATTTCCTGTATAAATAAATCGGCCATATTGGTTAAGTTACACTCTTTTTTCTGTGTCTTTCTCGCATATGTTAACTTTTTTTCTTTTGTGCTATTGATATCAATCACTTGGAATAAAAATAAACACGGGACAACTCTAAAGATTTGCTTTGATTACGCTCCAAATATTAACACTGTGCTATACATAGTTATATAGCACTTGTCAGCAGAAAAAATAGTACTCGTCAGCCGCATCCCGTTTCAGATTTTACGACTTACACCACACCAGACTTTTGTACCGTCAAGGGGATTTGTAAACAACATGATAGTGCAATAATTTTTTCTACTACAAATGAAAAATTCAAAAGAAATCTTTTTTATGCCATCTTAACTTTGTAAAATCGAAACTTGCATCCTGCAATTAAGATTGGTACAGATAATGGCTGTAATTTTAAGTCATCAGTTAATAAAGGTGTCATTATCGACAACTAATTTGTATAATATGTTTCAGAATAAAAATTGCTATTTGACTTGTATTATAGTGTCATAAATTGGGTATTTTCACATTAATCTGTATAATGTCCTCGTGCAGTCGTTTTGGTTTGGATCACCTGTATTGGCTTCACCTCAGGCCAATACAGGGTGACCTCAACCCAATACGACTGTACTTGGACATTATACAGGATTAATATGAAAATACATATTTAATGACACTATAATTACATGCCGAAATTTTGAAGAAAATCTGATGACCCGTCTAAGAGTTATTGCTCTTTTTCCCTAAAATTTTCAAAATTTTGATGTTTTTCATTTTTTATTAAAAAAACTATAACAGATAGATGTTAAGTTTATATTGCAAAAATGTTCAGCATGTAAAGATCTACCCACATGGATATTTTGAAGAAAATCCAAGTACCTATATATGAGTTGTGGTCCTATATTGGTCAAATTTTTCGTGATTTTTTACTTTTTGTCCTATATTTCAAAAACGCTTTGAGATAAAGGTCAAGTTTATATTGAAAAAATGTTCAGCATGTATATTTCATTGAACACATTCAAGTTTTCCGACCGCTTCCAAGATGGCCGCCAGCGGGGAACTTAGTTTACCGTTTGACCTTATGGGAAAATTCATACGAAGAACTTCTTGAGAACCACTGAATGGATTTGAACTAAATTAGGCATGAATGATGCTTATGAGGTGCTGACAAAGTGTTGTTACTTTGGCGCCGATCCATCATCCAACATGGCCGCCAGCGGGGATCTTAATTTTAACATTGGACCCTATGGGAAAATGAATACAAAGAACTTCTATTTTAGAACCACTGAATGGATTTGAACCAAACTTTTCATGAATGACGAGTAGTTAACTATGGGGGAAAATCTGCGGTTTTCAAAAAACGTTTTTTGAAAACCGCNTTATAGAGAGAGTAACTGGTCATGATCTATCAGATTTATTAGAAACATATAGGAATCAAAAGTACAGAACCAGGGATACACGTCAGTGTTATGTATAACCCGTGTCATGTAACTTATGAGATGCTTAAACCGCAAGCAACGTAAAAAATGTGAGTGAATTAAGAATCTAGCCCGTTTTACCCGTCTCAACTGAAGTGAATAACAAATCTTACATGTTTGTTTATTCTCGTTAGTCCCGTAGATATTAGTTAACTATGGGGGAAAATCTGCGGTTTTCAAAAAACGTTTTTTGAAAACCGCAGATTTTCCCCCATAGTTAACTACTATGATGTTTTTAAGGTGCTGACCAAGTGTTATTACTTTGGTGCCAATTTGTCATATTACATGACCGACAGCATTGGACCCTATGGACCCTATGGGAAATGCACACAAAGACCTTCTAGAGAACTGCTGAATGGATTTAAATCAAACATGACATGAATGATACTTCTCAGGTGCTGACCAAGTGTCACCAGCTGTGAACTTAATTTAACAAAAGATCTTCGCCTAGAGAACTGCTTATGGATTTTATACAAACTTTGCTTATGAGAAGCTGACCAAGTGTTGTTACTTCAGTTCTGATCCATCATCCAACAGTGAATTGGACCCTAAGGGGAAATGCATACAAAGATATCATGGAAACCCATTGAATGGATTCAGTCTAAACATTGCATGAATGAAACTTGTGAGATTTATACCAAGCTTGTTACTTTGGTGCTGATCCGTCTTCCGACATGGCCACAAGTAGCAAAACTTAGTTTAACATTGGACCCAGTGGGAAATGCATAAAAAGATCTTCTCCTCTGAAACGGCTTGAACAATTTCAGTAGATTTTTGATATGATAGTCCTTATGTTACCCTTTTCAAAGTTTTATGTCAAATAGCTGCCAGCAGGGAACGTTGATTAACATAGGCCCCTTAAGTTTGGAAACTGCATTCAAAAATCTTCTCTGAAACTGCTTGAACTATTTTAATTAAATTTTATAAAAAGTTTCTGATTTTTATGTACATACACCACCAAAGATGGACCATCAATTGGGAATTATAGTGCTGCAGGACCCAGGTGAGCGATACAGGCTCTTGAGAGCATCTTGTATTTAAGCTTATTTACTTACCATGAGCCGGTATCGCAGCAATGGCAAACTCAAAAGATGAATAAACAATATATAGTTAGCGATTAAATGTACAAGGCAATTACAAATACCGATAGAAAAGCGATTCCCGCGAGAGCATTTAAAAAGTACGAATACTTTTGAATATACTTTAAAGAGTGTATTAGCATTCATATACAAAAAGCTATTTTTCTTGAGGTTAAGAAAAACAGTTGCTATTTGTTAAAAAGTAATTTGTTTTAAAGCTTTTTACTTCATTGACCGGAGTATTTTGTTTTATCTGCATAATTCAGAATTTACTGTTTTAGTGTTAACAATTAAGATAGTATTGCTTAATTAACATACAATATCAGAATAAACTATATGCGATTTAAATATATATAGAATCTGTACAATTTGAAACCAATATTTGGTCATTTTTTTGTACAGCTTACAACCTGTACATCATAATTTTGTACAGGTTGCAACTTAAGCAATTATAACTTGTACACAACATACATAACGTCCATCGCAGGACATAAACAAGTATAAAGGTTCATATAGGACAATCACAGTTTCTCAAGTTTTATTCATTTAAATATTGATACTTCAGTAAGTGATAACTTAACCGTCAGTCCAAAAACATCTGAAACTCTAAGATACAAAGACATCACACATGTACGGCACAGAAGAAAAAACGGGAGTCACACATACAGATGAAGAACACGGACACAATCAAAACCATTATTGAGACCAGGTGTACCGGTGGAGTAAGCATCTCCGTTTTCTTATAAGACCCACCGTGTTGAACATGTCATTTCCGGTAATGAAATGAAGTCAAGAAGAGGACAGAACTTAAGTTGTTAAAGCGAAAGATCTGTTGTTTGTTGGGAAACAAATATCTCAATCTCATAGCGGTCCACAAAGTCGTAATGTCTGTTGTCATTTCTAGATGAACGTCAAGACTAGTATTGAGACCGATGTGGAATCATCTGTAGTATCCTCGGTTTTCGGCCTCTTAAGGATAGATAAGATGAAGGAAATCAGCAAAGCAAGTGTTGTCTAGTGGTTGCGTTCAGATGAACCATCAGAGTAAGAATCAAAATTTTCAGCAAATTGTAAGCTTTATTAACGTAAAAATCTTCAAAGGATTAAATCTTTCATGTGTGTGTTGCCAATATTAGTATAATTTAGGTTAATTTGATCAAGTATAATATTTCTACTAACTTGCACTTAGCTATGTCTTAAAAGTATCAATATCTAAAGAACATTACCCTGACATAAATATTAGCTGTGTGCACGAATAATTCTTTGCTGTTAAGTTCACCAAGTATGTGTCTTCAAATCTTAATTAATTATTTGTGTTCGTGTTTTCAGGTAAAATTTAAATTTTCTGAAGTCGTATATAGATTACCTGTCAACGACAGACAAATAACAAACACATTGTCTAGCTTTAAAATCAGTCAAGTTTCAGCTTTGATCGATTATTCACACATTTTTAATTCCAGATTCTTTTTTTAAAGTCTTATTCACTT
This sequence comes from Modiolus philippinarum, assembly GCA_002080025.1. Lineage (NCBI taxonomy): Eukaryota > Metazoa > Mollusca > Bivalvia > Mytilida > Modiolidae > Modiolus > Modiolus philippinarum. The sequence goes on from MJUU01072476.1 coordinate 129,939, forward strand.
CCATTTGCATTTGCAGTCATGCAACTTACCATCTATTCTCATTAAGGTCTTTAACGTTTACAACGGAAAGACCTTTGTGTATTTCTTCTGATTTTCAGCTCTTTACCCTTCCTAGGGAAAGACCTTTCTGTATTTCTTCTGAATATTTGTGTCTTTCCCCTCCCAAGGGAAAGACCTTTCTGTATTTCGTTTGATTATTATTTTCTGCCTAATTCACCAAACATTGGCTGGACGTATAATTTTTGATACTTTGGGACGATGATGTATATCATCTACAATGGATAGGAATCAGGGACCGACCAAAAATCTTTTTTCGTTCACGAATTATCTCCCCTGGTCCGAAAAACCCTGCTATAGGATAAACTCGGAAAGTATCAAAGATAGCTGATAAAGCGTAATGGCAGCAGTGTTTGTTAGTTCAATCTTTTGATAACAATAAGGAATCAGTAAATGTACATTTCAAGCTTAGGATGTTGGTTTTATCTGTATATCAATAATGAAAGCATGTAGACGTAACTTATAGGAAAAAGCCAATCAATTGTTCTTCAAACAATTGACGCACTGATTATAAATAGGTCTTTTCCTTTCAAAGGGGAATACTTTTCTGTATATCTTCCGATTTTCAATAGTTTTCTCCATTTTCAGAAAATTGGCTGGATCAAACCCTTTGATATTTTGGGACAATAGTCTAGACCATAGGAAAAAGAAGGGAAACGGGGAATGTGTCAAAGAGACAACGACCCAAAGGGGAGTAATAACAACTCAAAGCCACCATAAGATCTTCAATGAACGATGAGGAAACCCCACACCCAACGGCAGGTCGGAGTTGGCCCCTAAATAAAGAGTAATCAAGTTAAGCGAAATAAACATCATCCTAGACTCCCATAGACATAAAGTGAAATATTTATTATTGTAACGCAGAGCGTTACAGATGTCCCCCAAACGAACATTGTGCATCCCATTCATAGCACCTCTCATTTTCCAGTATTTCTAAGCTTCAATGGCAACAGTAACAATTTTGAAAAATCTGAGGCTGAAAATCATTTGTACACAGGCTAAGTAACCTTCATGTAAATTTTGATCCGATTCGGAGCACTTTCAAATTTTCCCGCCTTTTTTCCATTTCCATGGCAATGGCAGCTATTTTGAAAATTCTAAGTCTGAAAATCATTTATACTCATGCCAGGCAACATTCCTGTAAAATTTCATCCAATTCCGAGCACTTTTAATTTTCCCGCCTTTTTTCCGTTTCCATGGCAACGGCAGCCATTTTGAAAATTATGAGGCTGAAAATCATTTGTACACATGCCAGGCAACCCTCCTGCAAAATTTCATCCAGTTCCGAGCACTTTTAATTTTCCCGCCTTTTTTCCGTTTCCATGGCAACGGCGGCCATTTTGAAAATTTTGAAAGTTGCGAACACTTCTACTCATTAATGCAATCATTCCTGTGAAGTTTCATGAAGTTTGGTCAAATAGTAGCCGAGATATAGGGTGGACAAGAATTGAGCGGAAGAAAGAAAGAAGAAGAAAAATAATAATAATAATAATAACAAGTAATTACTGTGTTCGCAGAGCGAAACACAAAAGTCTCCCAAACGAACTCCCATATTCATCAACCCGTTTCCATGGCAACGGTCGCCATTTTGAAAATTTTAAGACCAAAATTCAATTCCATGCATGCTAGGCTGCCTTCCTGTCAATTTTCATCCAATTCTGAGCACTTTGAATATTCCCGCCTTTTTTCCGTTTCCATGGCAACGGCCGCCATTTTGAAAATTTTGAGACCAAAAATCACTACTATCCATCCTAGGAAACTTTCCTGTCAATTTTCATCCAATTCTGAGCACTTTGAATTTTCCCGCCTTTTTCCGTTTCCATGGCAACGGCCGCCATTTTGAAAATTTCAAGGCCAAAAATCAATTCTATGTATGCTGGGCAACCTTCCTGTCAATTTTCATCCAATTCTGAGCACTTTTAATTTTCCCGCCTTTTTTCAGTTTCCATGGCAACGGTCGCCATTTTGGAAATTCCAAGACCGGATGGCACATCTTCTCATTGTCCTCTACCAACATATGAAGTTTCATGAAGTTCCG
>MJUU01072476.1:133804-159402 GCA_002080025.1 Modiolus philippinarum
CAGGACCATGCAGGCTACCTGGAAACCAAATTTTATCAAAATCGGATAACTTTAAGAAATTTGCATATTTAGGGGTCAAAAACGCGTAACCGGGGTCGCGACCCAAAATTTTTTTTTCGCTTAACGAAACATCCTGAGGATGAATGCAACATTTTCCCCACATCAGAATTTTGATATCGGTTACGGTTTTTGAGCAAACATGATAACAAGGTTTTCGGTCTTCGGGGAGATAACTCCGTTACTAAAAATAGATCGGTTTCACAGGGTCAGTGGCTTCGACCCCTCACTAAGCCGAATAATATGACCAAGTATCGAATTGATATGTCGCGACACTTTTACTCTTTTGGCCGCGGAAAAAAAAAAGAATAATAATAATAATCAGAAGAAATACAATAAGGTCTTTCACATGTGGTGAAAGACCTTAACAAGACATGATTATGATCTTGTGGATCATAGAATGGCTCCCAACCCCCCCATGGACCTAGAATTTCAATTTGTCACACGAATGGCAGCCTCTGCGTAAAATTTCATCCAAATTAGAGCAGTTTCGATTTTCCCAACTTTTTTCTGTTTCCATAGCAACGGTCGCCATTTTGGAAATTCTGCCACCAGAATTCAATTCCACACATCATAGACAACCTCTGTGTCAATTTTCATCCAAATCGGAGCACTTTGAATTTTCCCGCCTTTTTTCGGTTTCCATGGCAACGGTTGCCATTTTGCAAATTCTGACACCAGAATTCAATTTCAGACATCATAACCAACTCTGTGTCAATTTTCATCCAAAACGGAGCACTTTTAATTGTCCCGCCTTTTTTCAGTTTCCATGGCAACGGGCGCCATTTTGAAAATTCCGAAGGTCAAACGCACAATTCCACATGGTGTTCCAACATCCTACCAAGTTTCAATGTCCTAGCTCTTACGGTCTCTGAGAAGAAGTCCGGACAAATATTAAGGCGGAAGACGGAAGAATAAGAAGAATAAAAATAATAATAATAATAAGAAACGGAGCAAAAACTTCGTTTGGGAGCCATAATAAAAAGAATAATAAGAACTGAGCAAAAACAATAAGTCTCCACAAACTTCGTTTGGGAGACTTAATAAGAAACGGAGCAAACACAATATGTCTCCCAAACGAAGTTTGGGAGACATAAGTAACTAGAAAACAGACAAGACAAAGGCTAAATAAATTTCCTGACTTAGGACAGGCGCAACCCTGCTGCGGCGGGGTTAAACTAGTTTTATTGGGCCCAAACCTTCCCCTATGGCCAATGTGATAAATAAAAAAAACAATCGTAACAACAGTAAAATTCAGTTGGCAACAGGACTGAGTCAATTGTGAGAAATGAAACTGAGAGAACTAAATATACAGACATAAACATGAAATCACAAGAGACTACATGTACTAGCAGTTAACTGACATGCCAGCTCCAGACCCATTACCAACTGACAAATTAAGTTATGTACCCTCAGTATACGGCTTCCATCAAGATCCCTTCTTGTGGGGAGTTTAGCATAATGATTTCATGTATATACCGGAATACACAACCCGTGTCCATTCAATACTGATTTTAGAAATTTATAATGTGTTTAGTTAAAATGCAAAGACCCTATCAAAAAAATCAATGTTAATACCAAAGAAGGCCATACGTAATGACTTTACGACAATATCTAGTTCATAGGAAATAGGGAACGGTCGAAAATCCTTGTTTTTGGATAAACTCTGAAACCATAAGGGATAGATGATACAGTGCAATGACAAAAATGTTTTTAAGGTCGTTACGGACATTCTATACATTTTTGACCGAAACCGTCTCTGAATTATGCCCTCTTGAAGTTTCGTCACATCTTTAGTTAGATTTTCTCGAAAACGGTAAGAGATAGAATCTTTTGCATTCAACATAGATTGGTCACTTTGAAGTTTGACCTTATAATTTGTTATGGGATAAACTCAGAAACAATAAGAGATAGCTGATAACATGTATAAGGAAAACGTGTTTCCTGTTGAGATCTACATTTGTTACAAGGGTAAAAAAAATTATTGGACCAACTGTTTTGGGCATATGGATCAAAAACCGCTGTTTTTGCTTATAGCCAAAATACCATTGCAGATACTGTAAGACATTCAATAAAAAAAAATGTTCAAGAAAAAGGTACCGTCAAAATAAGGTCAAAGATCAAGGTTACATAAAAAAAATTACTTCACATTAAAGTATCAATAAATGTACATATTTAGCTTAATATGTTGGTTTTATCAGCGAATCTGTAATAATAATATGATGCAACTTCAATGAAAGACCTATCAATTGTTCTTCTAACAATTGACATAATACATGTAGTTTTTATTAAGGTCTTTCCCGTTGCAAACAGAAATGCCTTTCTGTATTTTTTCTGATTATTATTATTATTCATCTTTTCTACCTCTTTTTTCGGTCACGAATTTTCGTCCACAGTCTGAAAAAAATTGTTATGGGATAATGTCTAACCATAAGAGATAGTTGATAAAGTATACTGACAAAAATGTTTAATAGGTCATTACAGACCTTTGTTACACTAGGACCAAAACTCTATGGTGAACAGTTCATGAGTTATGTCCCTTGCAAATTCTGTCACATCCTCATCTTCAAACGCCAACAATGGCCGAAAATCACATGCCACAATCCAACTAGAAAAACAAACACATTACAGACTATAGACAAATGTAAAAAAAAACAATAGGAACTCGGGGTAGCCGAGCTTGGTACAGACACTAGCAAAAATTAGGGGTCACCGTTGAAATAAGAGAGAAAAATTACAAATTGTAAATTTTCTAGTGATATCTTTGTAAAATTATTTTATCAAATTATCTCCCTTGAATAATTTCTGTGTTCTGTAAATCCAGCAACAGATTTAAAGCTCATGTGTTGTTTGGCTCACGTTTTTGTAACAAACATGTTATAAAAATGACTAGGAATATAAATTTTAAATACATTTGAAATTTCTTTTCATTTTAAATAACTATTTTGTTAAATTTCTTAATGAATGAAACCTAAATGAACAATTATTAGACAAAAATGGCGGAATAGTACCACTGAGACACCTTAAAATCGTCAAGGATAGAACAAACCCGTGGGAATCGTACTATTTAAGATATGTACAACCCGTAGGATGGAGCTAGAACCACGTGGCCGTCGAGAAAAGGGAAATAGTGAAATCAAAATCATCCCTTTTATCATAAAGTTAAGTTTTTTTTTACCCGATTCAATGAAGATACTTCAATCAAGAAAAGGGCAATATTTAGAATCATTATTTGCTTTATTCAGTCTCAGCTCTCCTGTGTAAATGATGTCGACATAATCTAAAAATTGGAATTGTCAATAGTAAGGATATCGTCAATGTACCTGCTGTTATCATTGACAATTGAAATAAGTTTTTGGTACATTTCTATTTTATAGTTTTTCATGAAGTCCCGTTCGCAATAGATCAGAAAAAGATCTGCAATGAGTGGTACACAATTAGTACCCATGGGGATTCCAAATGACCTGTTATAAACAATGGTGACAATACGAACATAAATATTTTCTAGCAAGTGATTCAGTGCCTTAATAATATCATCACATGTCCAGGATCAAGGGTTGTTATAAGTTATATTGGAGACGCGTCCGTGATTTTTGTGGCATCGAATGAACCGAAGACCATTTAATTTAAAAGACCGGACTTGATACCGGCATTAGAAAAAGGTAGCGGTAGAGTTAAACCGGTTTATGGCTACCCAAACCTCCCCTTTCTCTATCCCGTTTCCCTTTAGTATAATAAATTGTAAGTTATATGTTGTTTCAAGTATGTTTTTCTCGAAAACGGCAAAATGTAGAAACCTGGAACCTTTTCCATTTATCTCCATTGATATGTGTTGATCACTTTGCACTTTGTTCCCCGAACTTCTTATTGGTTGAACTAGGAGCTGATAAAATGTAATGTACAAATGTATGTCTTGTTAAGATCTTCGTTTGCTACATGAAGTCCAAATTTTCGGATCAACCGGTTTGGGCCTATGTAAAAAAAACGATGTTTTGATGTCCGATTAGGGATTTTTGGCTTAAAGCTCAAATACCATTGAAGATGTAAAAAGATATCCAATACAATAAATGTTCAAAAACACGTGACCTTCAAAATGACGTTTAGGTCAAAGGTCAAGGTCACAGCCAACATTTTGTTTGTTTTCACCATTAAGAATCAAGAAATATATGTTTAAAAGCTTAAGCCCCTCTTACACTTGACGAACGAACGCCGAACGTATAAAAATAAATTATACCCGTTCGTCTCCGTTCATAAACGTTTGTCGTCCGTTCTTTATCCGGTGAATACGGTACAAGTACGGTGATGTCCGTTTTGTACGGTGAAAAATTTTGAACATGTTCAAAACTTGGAACGGATATACACCGCACAAAATGTCCGGTGAAGGTACGGTAGGCTACGTTTTGTTCGGTTTTCATGCGTTGTATATACGTTATTCATTCGGTACTTGTCCGTCTTGCATCCGTTCATGTACGGTACATTAAATCGGTGAAACGGACTTTTATCGAAAAGATAACGGATAAACCGTTCGAGTTCCGGACATACAGCTGAAACCAACCGGACGAGCATCGAATAAAATGAATTTATAAAAATATATGTGATGCAAAGACCAAAATTAACATGTAATAAAAAAAATAAGAATCGTCAAAGTAGGCCACATTTAAAAGATAATAAGCACAAACAATTAAAAAAAAAGAAAAAAAAGCTAAGAACAGAAGGTAATGCCCTATATTTTCGGCCTTATGACTTCAACTATGAGGCAACCAAAATTATGGTACTGCCAGAACGAGAGAAACTTGAACCACCGAAGGATAACAGAATTTATCTGGTTGCCCCCTACTTTGAATCCATTACGCCAATAATTTGAGCCATACTTTCTGTTCATTTCTTCTGTTTTCAGTCAGTCTTTTATTGTTTTTTACTTTGTTTATTTTGTCCTTTTTTACCTTTTAAAATGTAGTCTACGTTTACCATTTTTATTTTGCTGAAAACAAATTTACAACGATTGTTTATTATGTGATCATCCAATAGAAGGTGCTATACACTACCCTTTTAAAGATGATTCTTTAATTTAATAATTGCAAGACTTATGCAGCGTTTGTTTATTTGTATTTGTATTTATATTGTAACATTTTTCTAAAATATACACAAAACATCAAAATTAAAAAAAAAAAATGTCCGTTTTCTTGCCGTATGGGATTTTCGCCTTGGGTCGTTAGTGAAGAAGGCTATCTGTGACCCGACAGTTCTTTTCTGAGGTCATTGTCTTGCTTTTGTTCCTCTCGGTGACATTTTGGGGAAATAAATTTAAAGGGTCTATCTGTGTAAAATAAGTTGTTGAGCGGTCAAAAGATACGGGTTAAATATAGCAAAGATAACAGGAAACACTTAAAATGGCCAAAAATTACAATCACATGCCACAATGTACTAGGGAACTGCACACACACACACACACACACACACACACACACACACAAAACACATAAAGATACAATAGACAAACATGTACAACGATAAGAACTCGGGATAGCCTTTTTGAAAAAAAATCGATTGTTTTGCATAGTAATTATACTCGGTGCTCGTACGGTACGTTTTCGTTAGCAATTCGTTTTATTCGGTACTCGTCAGATATGTTACCGTAAAATGCATTTTATTCGGTGCTCGTCCTGTAGGGTTCCTGTATTAGTTAGGTGCAAGATCGGTTTATTCGGTGCAGGACTGTGCATGTACGGTGTACTTACTGTATACCTATAGTTTTTGTGCGTTTTCACTGTAATTCGCGAACGAACAATAATATTTACCACCGTAAAAAAAATGGTTTTCATCCGTTTCTCATAGGTTTGTGCTCAGGCGCGGATCCAGGCAAATAGAAAAGGGGTTTTTGATTGAAAAGGAAATTTCGCCGAGCGAAGCGAGGCGCGAAAATTTTGGGGGTATTTCTTTAAAAAAAATCAGGATATTCATTAAAAAATAAATGATTGTCCAGGAGAAAGGGAGTTCCAACCCCCGGAACCCCCCCCCTCTGGATCCGCCAATGGTGCTATACGGTGTAGTGTAAGAGCGGCTTTAGAATGTTAGTTTTAGCGATGATTAATTAATGAGAGCGTTATGGCTTCCCGGAAAGTTCTAGCTATCAATTGTTTGAAAATTGTCCTTCGAACAATTGACGCACTAGCTGTATATTTATTTTGACATCATCACTTTAGAAGTTTTACGGTCGACATAACGATCTTGTGGACTGTTATGTGATACTGTTTCCCTGATAACAAAAGATGTTTCCCTTTTGCAAGTAAAGTTTTTTTTTTTTCATTCTACGTAGTTTGACTTCATTACCGGAATTGACATTTTTAACACAATGGGTGCGTTATAAGAAACATGAGATGTTTGCTCTACCGGTGTACCGGATCTCACCCTTGGTTTTAAATTGGTTCCGTCATTTTCATTAATACGTGTGTTGCCATATTTCTGTTCTGTGACATATTTATGTAATGTCTTTGTTTCTTTGTGTCTCTGATCAGGTCATTGTCCGTGGACTATTATATTTTGACTAACGGTTCGGTTCTTGCTTACTTTACATGAAAATCATTTAAGCCCATGTTAATTCTAAGCACGTAACTCTGATGCACAGTTTCATTTAATATGATGCACAGTTTCATTTCAAGTGAATAAAATGATTTTTTTATAAATCAACACCTAGATAGTAATTTCTGTATGAAAAAAAGGAGAATCAGCTTCAAATCTATAGCCTTTCTTTGGATTAGTTCTTTCTATGCTACAGATTATTTTGTAAAAAGACTGAAATTATTAATTCTATTCCCCTGCCGATGGAAGTATTTCACTGACAGTGCAAACCATAAAAAGGAAATCTTTACATTTGATTTTTTTCGGGGAATGGTCTATTTCATCTTGTTTTTGAAACCCGTAGCACACAATTCATGGATAAGCAGAAATCGGCCCTAATTATCGATTTAGATAATTCTTTGAATTATAATAACTTTTTAAAAATACTCCAATATGATTATATTTTAACATTAAAAAGAATTTAAACCAAAATCGCTTTTAAAACTTAATATCCAATATGCCGGTATAAATTTAATCAAAATTGAGAGTAATAACAAAATTCCGAACAGAATTGTCAAGAGCCAAAGTTCAAGAGGCAAACAAACAAGCAAGTGCAACACAACCGGAAAAATTCTAATCTTTTAAAATCTACTTGGATGATAATTCTAACATGGCTCCTGTGAATCGTCAACCAGTATTATACTCGACAAGTATAAGCTTTCCAAAAAAGCTTGCCGATTTTCAGCATCTAATTAATTATTATGAGCATTCTGGCAGTGGAATGGTTACATTTTATATTTGGTCTATAGCAAGATCTATATGATTACATGCCAGCCCGACACAGTTCACTGAACCATCCATTTGAGGTTAAGTTTGTTCTACTATCTAATGAAACACAATTTTGAAAAGCTATACCTTGGTGATGATTCAAGCTTATTTCGGTTCATTTCGTTCAGTTGTTTTTGAAATTGTTGAAGGACAGACAAGACATACCATGGACGCATAATGATGGCAAAAACTGACATGGCCCATTAGGCCAGGAGAGCTAACAACTGAAATATTAAAAACTTTAGAAATGTTTTTTTTTATTTTGTCCAACAGATTGGTGGTAATTTGTAGTTTTTATGAAGAAAGTGAATGTTACTTTTGATTATTGATGCAAAATGATGGATAAGAAGCTTGTATTTTTGTCTATGCTTGAACGCAGGTAAAAACTAGAGTTGCGCATGCCCCTGGGCTAGGCTTCGTCCAAGGATTTGTGCACATTCTTTTTCACATATTTTATGTTGTCATGTGAATAATTTAATTTCTTTCATTTATCATTATCATTAAATGAAATAGATTATATCATATCGTATTATATTTTATTTGTTATCTTTATGTTATAAATTGCGTGTAATTATAACCTGTAAACCCTCGTGCCAAATGGGTCAAGTCTTTAAAGAAAAAGAATGTAAAACAATTTTTACCTGTAGTAAAAAAAAGAATCGTCCACTTTTCCCGAGTTTTTTTCGGCACAGGTTAAAACCACACACCATATTCTGTTCATGTTGACAATCGCTCCTAATGAATAACAATGTGTTGCATCGCGTATTTATTTGTTTACACTAACATATGTGCTGCTGAATGGTAGTGAACCCCAGTCGGCACAGGTTAAAAACACAGACCATCCTAAATGTGTGGCATCGCGTATTTATTTGTTCTGTTGAATGGTAGTAAACCCACGGAGTAAACCCCAATATCACGAAAAATACGTTGCATTTACACGTTAAAATTAAAAAAGTACATGGCGATGCCGATGCAAACATCATATGTAAGGTCGCATATTGCTAGCCAGTTGTTAGTAAGACCTTTCATGTAACTATATCTTAAAAACGTTTGCTAGCAAGTACTTAACTAAAGCCCTTGAAAGAAACAAAATAAGCCAGACACAGGAAATGCTTCCAATTCTTAGCTGCCGATTTGCGCGCAAATCGGCAATAACCGTATATTTCGCACATGCGCAAATGTTATTGGAGAATGAGTAAACGAGATGAAAAACAACATTTTTTTTAACTTTGTTTGTCTTAGTTTATGAAGGAAATAAAAGTTAAGAATATTTTTTAACTAAATCATGCCTTTCAGACACCTAAATGTGTATTGTTTTTACTTTCGATTTGAATTTTGAACTTGCGTCTGTTCGAAAACGTCAGATTGTGTATTGTGACGTCATAGATACAAACAGCAATGGAGACTAGAAATCTGCCTTCTCTAAGGTCGCTTCAGAAGGGAAAACTCCATTTTCTGTCATAATATGAGGAAGGCACTGCCTTGAATGCCAGCGAAGAAATTCCACACTTTTACCCAGCTTTACTACTATGCAGTATAGTGTTTACTCGGGACGTTTGACGACAAGCGTGTTTTCAACGTTTCAATAGCGAAATTTCTGTTTTGAGCAGTAATCAGCGTCTTACATCACAACTCGTTCGCTTTTTTCTAAGTACTTCCTCCAATTTGCATTACGATTATGTCAACAGGCAACAGGATGAAAATGCCGTCTCATTTGGTTCCGACGGTAAACTATGGATTTTACCCCCTGAAAATTTTGACGCTATCCAATCAAAATTAGCGTTACATACATATGAGAATGAAATTAGCTAGTCTCTGTGTTAAACCAGGCGTTTTCCGATCGTAACCATGATTAGACAGGTCACACCCGCGGACCNCCCCCTCTGGATGCACTAATGGATCATTACAATAAGATCAAGTGTTCCCCCCCTCTGGATGCACTAATGGATCATTACAATAAGATCAAGTGTTTATTACCATATTGCCAAGCAAAGACAATGACAAAACCACACTTTTAATTTGGTCGGCTGACACTGTGTACCATTGATGAATATTTCATGTTTTCCAGGAGGGTCTGGTGATTTGGAGGATTTACACTGCTCAGAGTTATTCAGTTTTGCGGTGTTTTTATTTATTTTTGTTTATTTGTGTTGTCTGTTATATTGTCTTCATTTATGTTACATCTTGAATTTCCGTGATTTTAACCTTTTTATTCAATAACTCGTCAGTCCTCCATTTCTCTCATTGCTTGTGTATTGTCTGTCACAGTATTCAAGCCTTGAGCCTCCTTTACTTAAGGGTCCTACTGTGTAATTTGACATCTAGGCATTGTACATGTTGTAGCCGATCTATCATGGTAAGGGTCGTAAAATGTCTCTAGCGACACTATAAAGGTATAAGGTAGGTCAAGGTAGATAACATTTCTGCTTTTTTCGAATATTCTGGAGTGTTTAAATATTGAAAACATTTTTATGAGTAATCAATATTCATGATTACCAATCGAGTCAAAAGGTTGCCGGGCAAACGAACGTACCAGCCAACGGTCAGGCAATTGATTTATAGAAAACGATTAATAATCATTTATTTCAAAACTTTAAAGGGTACCCATTCCAAACCGAATTATATTTTTGGTGTGAATAGTCTCAAAGCTTTCTCAACTTGTATAACCCCGAGGGTCCCGGGATATAGAAATAGGACCCATTCCGTGGTTGTGCGGGATTAATAAATACACAACCCATCTTTCGGATGGGATGTAAACTCAGGTCCACGTGTTGGAAGAAATACCACGCTTCCTGCACGTTAAAAAACCCTTGTAGCAAGCTTCTTTTGGGGTGGTCCGTAGGTGATCGGCTACAAGGCTAAATTCCCCGCTCTTGACGATTTCACCCTACTTTTCCAGTGGCAGTCAGAATTTCCCGTCCCATGGCCCTTTCCATACCCCAAAGTGATTATTTATTAATAAACTTGTTCTCGTCTTGATATAGCTGAAATATTGCTGAGTAGACGTTAAACAATATTCAATCAATCAATCAACTTGTATACCTTTCAAGTTTTGAAAAATTCCATACCCAAGGTTTGTCAACATTTTCAATGATCAAAGGAAAAAAATAAAAATCAAAGGGAATTTGAGCAAATTTGAAAAATAAGTGCTACGTCCTATGTGTAAGACATGACAGCTCAACTCTACAATTTATAATTCAGCCTATATTCAATTCATATTCAGCCTTAGCATATTATAATTCATGATTCAAATCCCCAACATATAAATCATGCTATACCACATGACCTAAGTTTACTCAGTTTAGGGGACCCTGTCATAGATAGGCCTACCATATCCTTAACCTAAACACTAACCACAGGACAGTTACTCAAGTCCTATTCCTTACTTTAACCCTAAGCCATGATCTTTACCATAAGGGACCGACCATTTAACTTGAAGGGGTGGGGGCTATGGTTTAAAAAGAAACATCTTGGAGCTGATTTTTTTAGAAAAAATATTTTGGCTGCCAAAATGATGAAAAAAAAATTCTGAAGGAGGCTTTCTGCAATTGTTGGTACACGTGACGAAAAAAAAAATTTCGCGCGAAAAAAAATTTCTTTCAAGAAAAAAAATACATAACCCCCCTTTCAGGTTAAATGATTGGTCCCTAACCAAAGCTTTCTGTAATAAATGTAAATGCAAAGAAATCACCGCCCTAAAGTAGTGGATCCCCTAAAGTAAATGAAGGCCGAGCGCATTGCAATCTCAACTCTGATCTACGTAGTTATCGGTCCTTGAACTGAATTATTACATTTCCTGTGTAGTGTGTAGCAGACGCCAAGTTGTCTTCATTTGAGGATTGACAATTTTCAGAATTACTTGAGCATTATGTTATTTAAAAGCACATGCCATTTCATTTTGAAAGTTTTCAGTCAAAATATGACATCATGACAAAAGGTCAGTGTTCAAATAACAATTCTTAAGGGAATTAGGAGATATTTTATCTTCATTGAGTTCAAGGTAAGACATTATCTCATTCGTAATTTCATTTTCAGTTTATTTAAATTCATTTGAGGTAATAATTTCTCTGTGAGAGGCTTGGAGTGTCCTCGGCACCTACATTGAATTTTTTTTCTGAGTGACTGCGGACTGCAGTCTGTTACGGAGGGTAAAGTGCCAAAAAGACCATTTTGCTTCTTTTTTGTTGACTTTTTGAAATTGTTTTCCGTGGTTCAAGGAAGCATTTCTCATCACAACAAACGTAATTTTGCCGGGTCATGATGAAGAGACACTGATTAATCGATGATCTGACAAGTCAAAAGAAGTCAAAGTTGACAATTATAGAAGAAGCTTATGTCTTGAAACTACAGGTACTTGTTTCGTATAAAATGTCAGCCTCTCCCTGTCTTGGAAGAAGAGAGGGAATGACATTTTCAATGAAACAAGTGCCTGTGAAAAAAACAACTTCTAAACTGCTGAACTGAAATGTCACGGTTCATCGTCATGTCACCATGGCAGCACGAACTAGTTTCCGACAGAGCGGATTGCCGTTATGGTAACCTCGTGAAATGGCAAGGATACCAGAAGGGAATTTTTTGGCGTTGAAGTCCGTTGAAACACGAGAAATATGATTTAAATAATCGGGGAATTTTTTGACAATAATTTTCGAGTTGACTGAGTGACAAAAAGAAGAAAAATGACAGTTTTGCAAAAAAAATGTTTAAGCAAACTGACTCTCGCCATGTTGAGAAATGAAAGTAGCCAATGAATGAAGTTGATTTTGTCATGTGATCTTTTGGTCGTACAAAAAAGGTCACGTGACAGGCAGAAGCAGAAAAAAAAATCGAAGGCACCAATATATATCTTTGGATGACATTCTTACCATAAGTGCCAGCTTCGCTGGCATATTAGAATCGAAATAATTCATGGCAGGTATATGGTTATTGTCATTTAACCATGGCTGGGCCTTTATATTCGTAAATTTAACCCCTCGCTGTCGCTCTGGGTTAAATTCGAATATAAAGGGCCAGTCCATGGTTAAATTTCCAATAACCATATACCTGCCATAAATTATTTCTTAATTATATAACACCATCGAGAAACATTTGATGGTATGTTGTGCAAAATCCATCAACAAACAGGCTCAACATTCTACATGATTGTTGAAAAATTGTGGGTTTTTTTTGTGTAGCTCCTATTTACTTTGTGGCATGTGGCTATGTTTTTCGGCCATTGTAGGTGTGTCTTGTTATCTTTTTTATTCTATTTTTGTTTAGTGATGTTAATACTTTTTTTAAAATTTAGGCATCACGGTCAGTAGCATCGATTGTACCTATCTCATTTCAAATTCAATAAATGTCCTTAGAAAACGTGCCTTTTCTGACTGCACAGTGTCAATTATTCATCAGAATGCCGTGATATCATGGCATGGTCGTCGTGGCCCTTTTTCTAATATTATTTATATCTGAGAAATAAAAGGGAAAAATCGATAAAAAAATCGAAAAAACGTCAATTAATATGCAACACAAATTGAAACGGAACATGGCAAGGATAAATAAAATAAACGAAAATGAACGGAACAAAACTAAAGTACTAGCAATCAGTCTGAACAATACATAAATGGTGAATGAAAGGATATGGAGTAAATATACATGAAACAAAGTCTCTACAAAAAAATGGTAAAAACAAGCAAAGGAACAACGCTTTTATTGTTGTTCTTCATCTTCATTACAATTTCATCAGGTTATCCTGAAGCGTAAGCATAATCTACTCCACGCGAAGCACATGTCACATTGCTAATGAAAATGCTAGGGTAAAGTCAAATCCGATGAGAAGCTTTGGATGCATTCAACCTATACTCCCATTTGCAAATAAGAAAATTATGATGGTATGTAAAATCATTATGACGACAGTAAAACGTAGTGGCAATTTCATGAGTGGCTAAAAAAACTTGGTGTATTAGTTTTTTCGGTATATAAAATGAATGTATTCCTTAAATTGAAGATTGCTTACTGACTTTTCCGTATCATTTTTCTTCTCTTCATCTGAAACTATAAAACTACGATATTTATCGAAATAAAATGCCTCGATTTTCCATTTTGCCTTCAGCCTTTTCATTTTGAACTACTGGAGTAATTGCCATAGAACAGATAATTTCTCTGCGCTTTAAATTGCATCAGATCATTATTTCAATTACATGATTGATTAAATAATTGGAACACACACTGCAGGAACAATTTAATATAAATTAGAAAGTACTAGTATTTGAATACAGCTGAAAACTCGCCCCTGTTGGAAATAAGACTGATTTTACACATTCTTGTTTTCATTTGCAACAGGTTCTTATTGACAAATAAAATTACCATAACTGTATGGCCAGATGATATCCTCGTAAGGGTATAAAAGCTGTAAAATAAATTTAACAACATATTTTGAAAAACTGTTGAAAGGGAAATAATTCTAATTATATCGAGGAAAGATAGATTTGCAAAGCAAACGCAGTTTGCAAAGTCCGTTTAATCTGACACTTTCGATGAGTATTTAGGCGTTCCTACAAAACCATAAAACATATGCATAATGTTGTTCTTTTTTATCCATTTTGATGCATTGCTGTCATCTACACTGATTTGATGAAAATGAAAGGATATGGAGTAAATGTATAGGAGACAAAGTATCTACAAATTCATTGTAGAGTTTTTAGTGTAACAACGCTTTTAGTGTTGTTCTCGATCATCTTGAAGTCATTATGAGGCCTTCAACAATGATCTTTGCTTATATTAATATAAGTTGTAATAACAGTCGTTTATAGAACCCAGAATGGCTTGAAATTCATCTTTTTTTTCTTTCCTTCTGATGATGTTTTAAAAGGTATTCATTAACAATGAAGGGATATGGAGTAAATGCAAATGAGACAATGTCTCTACAAATACATGGTGAAACCAAACAATGGAACAACGCTTGTATTGTTGTTCTTCATCTTGAAGTCAACATAAGGCCTTGAACAATGAGCTTTTCTCATACCTCATAGTAAGTTTAAGAAAGCCCCTAGCACCGGTTTGAGCGGGATTCATTGCTAATTACTGAGCAACGCTACATCCATGTCTTTTCAATATTCTGGTACATTGGAGCTATGCATTTAATACCGAGGTTTAAAATGTCAACAATTTTGCAATTATTAGACTACAAATGAGTAAAGTATCATCTTAATGCAATATTATATTCCTTGTCGATTTGAGCCCTATTTGCTGTCCAATTTGTCATTTTGAGATTAATATGATGTTTTGATATTCACTTATGGGTCATCCATTTGCCAAATGTTAAAAAATGGATATCAGGAAACACCTTCAATGGCTAAAAATTATAATTACATAAGAGAAAAAGACAATACGTAATTTTGAAAGATGGGTCAAGGGGTGCTCGCCGCTAAATTGCCGGCTAGCTAAAGGAGCCAGTTTGCTGGTAGAACACTGTCGTACTACGGAAGAAAAATCAAACTCAAACTTCCCGAAGGGTTTGGTCAAGAATCATCATAAATTTCAGTAGACGTCGGCAGTACATGTATCAGTGAGAGGCCAGTATGTGTGCAAAATGTTCAGGTCACTAGGTCTCAAAGCCAATTTAACGGATGCAAGCAGAATATATTGCCGATATCCCCTATTACGTAAATATGTAAGTTACGTCCCAGCTTCTCTGGATTTTTAATCAATTTCTGGCATTTTTTAACATTTCCGTAAAAACAAGGGCTGGAAATGTCCATAGTGATAAGCTATTTACGAGTAACGCCATAATTATATAACATGTTCATATCTATTACAAAGGTTCTTAAATGTATTCAACAACTTATGAAATCTGTAATATTTTACGAAAGGATATGGAGTAAATGAACATGAGACCATAACACATATGTTAACTCCAACTGCAATAATTTAATGAGCTGTATGGCCATTTCGGAAATTTATTCCTCATCAGCAGCACTAGAACCCAAACATAGGAAATTAATAATTTCATAAGATGTCTAAAATGCATAAAACAAAACGAAATCCGAATAATCAGTAATATCAAATAACTACGATGGAGGGAGTTAATCCTTCGGTTTTAGAATTTACATAAATTTAGATATTAGTAATTGAACAAAGTGTACACATGAGATATTATCTCATGTACAAGTACACCATATCTAAGAAAAATAAAGAGCATACATCTCTACCACGGGGAATTGTTTTACCAACTCCACACTGCAATAAAAGACAAACTCCTGTATTAAATATGTTGTAAAAGTTTGTACTATGTACTACAACCATTTACAAATGTCGGCTTGAGGATATACAATCTACTTTTTTAAAACATTAAAAACAGACACAGAAGTATGGATACTGATTTATTTTTTACATTGATCATGATTTTTTTTTTTCGTTTTCAGCAGAAGTTTTATTTCTTGTATTCAATTGTTTTCATACTGACGTGGCCGAAGAAGGTGTGGGCCTTTTCTATAAATTTGCTTTCGCTGTTGGTCCATTCCTAAGTCTTTTGTAAAGATTTTTATCGAAAGATTGGAACTTCACTTAAGTCTATGAATGGTTCCCTGTGATAAATGGTGTTTCGGGTTTATCCTGTCTCCATGAAGGCCTCCAGCGGGAACCACGCTTTAACATTGAATCACATGGAATAAAACGTTCAAGGATCTGCTCTCCTGAAACCACTTATCACATGTACGAAATTATGGCAACAATAGTCTATGGGTGGCCCCCCTGTAAATGTATCTTTTCCTTTTTTTCTTATTTTTGTTTTTGTTTTTGTTTTGTTTTGTTTTTTGTGTTTTTTTGTGTTTTATTTTTTTTGTTTTTTGTTTTTGTTTTTGTTTTTGTTTTTTTTGTTTTTTTTTAGGAGGGGGGGGTCTTCCTTTATTCATTATGGCCATTCCACTGAACATAGTTGACATTGGACCTTATGTAAAAACATATTCAAAAATTTTCTGATGTTGAACTACTTGGCCAGTTGGTTCCACCTTACTGTGGTCATTGATTGATTCATCTCTTTAAACTACTTGACAAATCGTTAACAACACCCGACTATGATTGATTAGGTAGACTTTTATTTCCAATGAGTAGTAATTCAGCTATATGGGGAGGGGAAGGGTTAATGAATCTAAAACTTATACAAGAAAAACAATAATGGTGGACGAAACAACCAGTGCAACGACGTTAGTCCTGCTGGAAAAGTAGAAAATAGGTAAGGGAATGTAATTTAGCATTCGCAATGACCCTAATGATTCCGTTTTTTTTTTTTTTTTTTTTTTTTTTTTTTTTCCGTGTTCTTTTTTCTTGTGTCGAGAAGTATCAAAGTGGTATTTATATTGCTTAGAGCTTGGCGTTTCTCTGCACTGTTTGTGTACAATTTTACACGGCGAGCTTTCTGTATTAATGACCCGAGTACCTCAAGTAACAATGAATTCTTTCCACCCTTGTTTTCTATCCGCTTGGATAAAATACACTAGGACAAAAATTCGAAGACACAAATACACTTGAGTATCTCTTCGAACGGAATAGACGCACTAGAAGGTAGGAGTACACTAGGGTTACCTTCGGTATTTAGGGCCAATGTTAATCTATGTTCCGCGCAGACAGCCATGTTTTTATCGGATCCGAACGAAATGAGCAATCTATGTAAAAGCAATTTATGTAAAAGACCTTCCATGCATTGCTTCAGTGGTTTCAGAGAAGAAGGTCAAAATGTGAAAAGCTAACGGAAGACGGTCGGGACCACGGACGCCAAGTGATGGCAATAGCTCACAGTGACCATTTTGGTCAGGTGAGTTAAAAACAAATTGCACTTCTTTGTGAGAAAAACTAAAGAGCTTAATTTACCATTTTCTTAATGAAAAAGTGATAAAAGGCTGCCAGTGGTCTCTTCGGTTGTTAATCCATCATCAAAAACAAGAAAATGCGTGCTGTTAGGACCCATAAGCTGCTGTTATGGAAATAATATTGTGTAATTCTTTATCATTTCCCTATCTAAATATCAAAATACCGAAGTTACTGTCAATTTATTTTCTGCAACTGCGGATTTCGACAACTTATGTCTCATCAGTGCAGATAAAACCAAAACATTTGGAAGTCCATTAACCAAAACGTGTAATATCTGATGGAGAACAAATAACCATTTGGGTCTAAGTAAGGAACAAGAAAGCAAATATCTGACCTTCCACATGGAAAAAAAGAGCAGAAAACTATGCAGTTTCATACTTAAATTTTGGAATAAAAAATGGTTGCTAAGGCCATAAATCTGTTGCTATGTGTGATTGTTTTTTTTTTTTATTTATTTCTCCCCTTTTAGTATAAAATAAAAAGTGTGGTGGGGTTATTAGTTTTTAATTCAATATGAAATCGTTTCCATGGCAACCACAAAATTTGAAGAAAAAAAACAACGATTTGTTTGCATTTTTGAAAACTTTATTACTTAAACTTAACGCTTCAACAATTATTGCATGCATATGAATCTGCAGTTTTTTTCCTGTGGTCAAGAAAAATGGTCAACTTGAGCTTTTTCCAAAAAAAATGAGAAAATGTTTATTGATAGCATTACTCAATCGGCGAATTTTTATCAAAGTAAGGCTTTTTACGAAGAGCAACTATAAACTAAGATTTCACTAGTAAACTTTTGTAAACTGAAAACTATATGGTATTTAAAATATAATCTATTTGTATTAACTAATGAAAATTAAAAAATGTCATTTTCTTTATTTTTGCAGCCCTATCTTGGCATGTTTAGTAGCCAAATAAAAGTGACAAGTCCGAATCGATCAAAGGAAGAGACCAGTAAGGAAAATCCGTATAACATTCGACTGAATTAGGGGAACACAATCCGACACAGAAAATTTTTGGCAAGCCGTCATATTCCCGACTTGGAACGGGCATTTTATAAATAAAATGGTGGGTTTAAACAGGTTTATTGATGCATCAACCTCCCGCTTATATGACGACTAACTATAGCTTCTGTGTACCCAGATTGAGTTAAATGTTAAAGCCATAATATTGTCAGGGGGCACTACACTATTTCAATACGCCAATGTTTGACAGACCTCGTGAACCTGACCTCGTGAACATTCGATAAGAAGTATTAGTCATAATTACAACAAAATTCGTGAGTGGTTACCATGGCAACGATGCATAATTTCGTTTTATACTTATCTATGTTTAACTTCAAAATATTATGAAATTTTGAGGGGGCCATTAATCACGACCTGCCTGGTTCTTTCATGATCTGCACTCCAACAGATACTGTTGAAGAAATCTTAACATGACTTATATAAATTCCCTAAAGAATGCCCATTTCATGACTTCCCGGAAATTATACTACATCTTAACAGAAAACCATATGTGAACATTATTTTCGATTATCATCTCTAAACTACTGAAACAAATCTAGTCAACCCTTAAACCAATAACTCTCCAATTCAACAGAAGTGTTAATCTTCAGATCAAAGTTATTGTTACTTTACAAGTTCAATAAAAGTAGGGTGGATATGTGTAGGATGTAAGCATTACTTTACTATATACGTATTTACAAGACTAGTAGAAAAAAGTAGAAATGCCTGAATCATTAGAATATTGGCATTTTGTCAGGTTCAGTTTCTTTCTCTAAACCTATATCTAGTAATTACGGGGATGAAGTAACAACATGGGCTTGTTGGACTCTAGCTCTAAATGGTATGTACAGATCACCACAAGAGTATGTGAAAACTATTTTTGAAAAAGTATTAAATAAGGCATGACAGATTTAAGGACAGCTTTGACAGTTAATGAGCATTATGTTTCCAAGGGCTTATTTCAAGTTGACGCATTTTTTCAAATGGCTTGATCGAAAACGTAACATTCTTCAGGAAAGATTAGAAGACAAAGTATAGGTCATAATTACAACAAATGACTACTATCGATGACATTGGTTTATTAAAAGGATAAGGATTTTGCTGTATTCATAGGGTGACACATGAAACCATTTTGACTGAATGATGTACTGAAAAATCAAACATATATGATATTTACATTTGAATATAAAGGCAGCCAATAACACTTCTTCATAACAAGTTGGGGTCACTGGTAGAGGTGTTTTAAAGTAATATTTATCTAGAAGAACCTTAACTTTAAAAATCTTGCCCTTTAAAGAACTAGTATTTTAAAGTTTCTAATGCCGCGTTCACACGGGACGTTTAATTCCAATAGTTGTTATCCGGAAATCTGATAATCTGTGAAACATCTGTATATTATCACGTGACCCCGGTACAAACTCTGCAGTTTAGATAAGCATCATATATATAATTTACACATAACTTCTACTGATAAATAACTTAATAAACACACGTTTCTTTCTTTCTTTGCATAAAATTATGTTTTAATAATGCCAACTAAAAGATGTTCGCGGGGAACATGCAATAGTGACAGCAGATATTTTGATAGACCTCATATGAAAGATGTATTTTTTGTGCCATTTGCAAAACCCAAGAAAAACAAAGAAAAATGTTTGAGATGGATAAAACTGTGTGGTCGTCCTCATCATCAATTGAATGTTGACAATATAACAGAATGGAAATTTATTTGCTCCAAGGTAAGAGTAATATAAAATATCATATTTTTTTTATCAAAAATGATAAATATATTAATAAAATATTGGTAAAACTAATAAATATTAATTTTAAGCAGGAACATGTTGACGCAATATATATCCACTTTGAAATTCATAAACCAATATTTGATTTAAAATAAGAGGATCCAAAATATTTTCATAGACGTTGAAATGTAAATACATATAAATGTATTGTTTTTTTTGTTTTTTTTTCTTTTTAGCATTTTAAGGACCAGAAGTGGCCAACTGAAGAATTCCCAGATCCTGAACCGGCAGATCCGTTGGCTAAAAAACAGCGACAAACGCCTAAGCGAAAAGCCCCTGAACATAGGAAATCGCCTGTTAAAAGGAAACGATTCAATAAAAATCAAGCTGCTGAAGTTCTGCTGAGCTTTTCAACCACCACAAACTCTGAAAATGAGGCAGCTGTATCTTGTTCAGACCAACCTTCAACACCCGACAATTTGTTACCTACATTCTTAGATGATTTTAACATTTCATCTGAAGATCATGATGCCGAAAATAACCTGTCTCAAGAACAAAATACCAATGTAACAACTTTATTTGACGAGACCGATGTACATCTGAACTGTTTTAATTGTGGGATTAACTTGTTTAACGATAAAAAGTTCATTAAATCTTTAAACAGAAAATGTTTTGTGAAGGAGGTATTAGACTCGGATGCATCATGCTTTAGATACACAGGATTCCCGAACAAGTTATTATTAAAAGGAATATTTCATTGGTTAAAACCTTCAGCAGCGAATATGAAACTTTGGGATGGAAAACGAAAATATAGCCCTTTGCGAAAACAAGGACGAAAACGTTATACACTCTCACTTTTTGAAGAATTTATTTTAACTCTTGTGCGTATCAGAAGAGGATATGATACTAATCATATGGGATTTCTTTTTGGGATTTCTCAAAGTCATGTCTGCAGAATATTCACAACTTGGGTGAATTTTCTATCTAAATGTTTGAAACCCTTGATTGAATGGCCATCAAAAGAAATCGTCAAAGGGAATATGCCATGCTCTTTCCGTGAATTCCCTAACACAAGATGTATAATAGACTGTTCCGAAATTTATGTTGAGAAACCATTTCGGCCAAAAGCACAAAGAATAACATGGTCAAACTATAAGCATTCCAATACCTTAAAACTCCTTGTTGGCATTATTCCTACTGGAACAGTTACATATGTGTCTAAACTATATAGCGGTTCCATTTCTGATCAAGCTATTGTAAATGAAAGTGGATTTTTAGACAAAGTTGAAGAAGGAGATGACATTATGGCAGATCGCGGTTTTAACATTAGACATTTATTGCTACCAAAGAAGGCATCTTTGAATATACCAGCCTTCAGTCATGGAAGAACACTGAGTGTAAAAGCCATTAGACGGTCAAGAAGTGTTGCAAGTGTAAGAATACATGTGGAAAGAGCTATACGCAGAATGAAGACCTTCAAGATTATTAGCGGAATCGTTCCATTAAAACTACGACTTTTGTTGAACCAAATAATTACAGTTATTGTTGTACTCTGTAATTTACAGGAAAGGCTAGTAAAAGACTAGGAATTTGTATGATCTATAATTTATCATGATTTTCTTTTAAAGCGTTAAACATATATTTCTTATAGAAATCTGAAAGTGATTTTTCAGATTCTTCCCAAAACTCTGTGTCAAAAGGTATGTCTACAGTGTGTATTCCCTTCTGAGTATATGCTACTAGTATACACTTCTTAAGTCCAGAAATTCCTAACTGGCCTTGGATCTGGTAATAATACTTATGATCTCGATTAGGAATTAGAGATCCGTCATCTCTTTTGTCACAAATTTTTGACACAACCAAAGCATTTTTTGGATGGAAATTTTTATGTGCAAACAAGCATTTCACTTCAATAAGAAATTCACCACATGTTGAACATTTCACTTGCCCATCCGGACTAGCACCAATGATTGAATTACTCCTTGAAATTAGTAACCCGGGCACGAAATAAGTACATTTTCTGTGATGGTATCTGTGACTCTTAATGAACATTAAACGGGCTTTGTTTTCATAATTCCGTCCAAAAAGTATAGGTGCGGGTAGTCTTTCTTCATTAAGTTGAGTAGGTGTTATCAATTTTTCAGCCATTGCACGTTTATCTCTTGAATGTAAAATTTCCCTAAATTTTGAGGCAGTTAGTAATCCTTTTCTATGTTTGCAATTTCATCACTTTTATACTGTAAAAATGCAAGCAATTCCGGAATGCACTCTTCAGCACAAGATATACATTCCGTATCATGTTGTTCAAAATAGAATTTAATTTTATCGGATGGAAGAGGTGTTTCAAGAGGTATTGGTCTGTAGACTGGTTCTCTCCCCTTGCTCGCTTCGTCAAGCCTACGCCACTTGTGTGGCGTAGGCTTGACGAAGCGAGCAAGGGGAGAGAACCAGTCTATATTGGTCTGTTGATATTGATACGTCGTCTCTTACGTCTTCTTTCAATATTGTCAAGAATACATGCAGATGGACATGTTTCTTTTACAGTAGCATAAAACTGATCTTTAGTAGGTAAGGGTGTATCTTTATCAATAGGATTATATCTGTCCTCTGTAGGTCGCTGAATCCTGTCAGCGTTACTAGTATGTGATGTATTTAGGTCTGTAGCAAGAATGGGCTCTTCATTTTCTTTAGCCCGCTTAACCCATTGACAAGGACCTGAAGTTACACTTTTCTTCTTAGCATCGTTTATAAAATCTATAAGCTCAAACAGTGTAGCAACAACATGTCTACAACCACCGTCAATACTGAAACAAAAACAAACAAAAAATACTAAGTAAATAGATAATAAATACTGATCGACAGATAAAATCACAGATAAAGTAGGTTTAATCTATTTTTTATTTATATCCAGCTGGTCACTAATTAAGTTAATGCAGATTACATACATTATGAGATTATTATTTATTTGCTCATTATGTGTACCAAGTGTGTGCTGTTCACCCAAAGGCCTAGTCTCACTGATTTTCTAACACTGGGCAATATATTAGTTCTTTAACATAAGTATTGAATAATAAAATAAATTGAAAAACAATATATGAAAATAACTTACCCTCCTTTGCATGAGCAATAAGCAGAATAAATGGATCCTCTTTGCTGGGATTCTTAATTTGTAACAATTATCCAAGACTGGTAGTATGGTCGCTTTGATATAGGATCTTTATCATTTGTCCTTGGTTTTACTTGGCTTAATATTCCAAAATAATTGAGGTGTATACCATCATCTCAAGAACATTTTGTCGTCTTCAAATCTAGCACATGTCCATCTTCAAACATTGAATAACCTTCCATTTTCTGATAATTTCGTAATGTCCCATGGTCATAAGTTTTAAATCTTAGCAAATAATTGTATATATCAAAAATAGAGATTTCTGGCAAAAAGGTCAGATCACTCCCCCTAGTCTCCAAGGCAGGGTTTCTCAATACTTTTCCGTCATGAGTGGCCAGTTTGTCATTTAAAACTTCTTCTCTATCTTCCAATAAACCATCAGGATCAACTTCTATCCCTATTTCTTCTGCAGCTTCACAAAGTCTTACTAATTCCAATTTCCTTTGATTGGCAATCACTACACCTCTAGCTCTT
The DNA here is from genome assembly GCA_002080025.1 of Modiolus philippinarum. NCBI lineage: Eukaryota > Metazoa > Mollusca > Bivalvia > Mytilida > Modiolidae > Modiolus > Modiolus philippinarum. The sequence goes on from MJUU01072476.1 coordinate 157,471, forward strand.
AAATATTGTTGAAGAATTTTGACAGAATTGGAGAAAAAATTCGTGGCCATTTTTTAATTAACTGTTTAATAATATATATAAGTGTGTAAATAACACATGGAATCTATAGTAATATTATGATAAGGCATGCAGAGTTTGTACCGGGGTCACGTGATAAAACATCTGTGTTTACTGATTGATAAGATTTCCGGAGTAGAACTATTGAATTCGAATTGAATGTTAAACGTGTCCTCACATTATTTTTTCAATTCGAATAGGAATGCGCATTGAATTGACCTATCCGCAATGCCCCAATTCGCATAACGTAAAATGACGTTCAAACACGATGAGTTTTGGAATGCAAATTGCAAGTCGATTTCTGATTATGTTAGATATTTATTCTTATTTTTGTATTGATCAAGTGTGGTTTATATTGAATATAAGCGAAAAACTGTAGAATTATAAAAAAAAAAACAATGTATTTTAAGTATATTTACATGTGAATCATTTAAGAGTCTATAATGAAATGATAGCACATTATTTTGCAAACACTACTCAAGTTATTGAGAAATGTTATATTAACAACGGCTCCTGTCCTCTTCCGTAGCCTGGTTTAATACATTTTTACCAGATTATTGTCAATATTGGCGTCGTTTACATGCACACACAACGGTTAATTTCGACTAGTTTATTAAATTTGTCAAGACAAAATAGTCTTGTTATTACATTTTTTTGTCATAAAATCATCCTATATTTCCGGTTTTCTAGATATCCACAATCTCTATTTATTGGGCGTCAGTGTCTATAGGAAAGGATCATCAATATTGTTTCAGTCATGTTAGATTATCTTCTATCGGATCAAGTATAACATAAAAACTAGATGGAAAAGTTTGAAAATAATCCATGAAAAGTTTCACTGCAATAGATATACACAAACACCGGAAACAGCCTTACAAATATTCGGTGGTTTCCAAGGTAACAAAGCACACACTGAACCATTATAGCCTATTCCAACCCCCTTTTGAAAATAGGAAAGGGTTTCTAATAAATAAGTTAACAATGCTAAAAACAATAGCAGTAGGAAAAATGTGAGTAGATCACTTAAGTAAAATATAAGTAATAATAAATATTGTTCTAAATCATTTTAGTGCAAAAAAACAACATTACAAATATTTATAAACTAGAAATGTTAATAGTACGAATTATTCATAGACCTTTCTCAAACTGCAGATGAACCTTTATCGGAAAAACATAATCTAACCAATGACAATCATTGCAATTACATTGGTATTCGTGTACACTACATAAAATGAAATAGACAGCGATTGTCTCAGAATTAGATCAGCATTTTAAAGCACTTTATATTATGTGTAAAAAACAATATTTTCCATGAGTTATTACCGATAACATTAGAAAACAATACAACCTACAAGATCTGTTTTTGCGACAATAACTGATATTTTACGATATTCTTACTTTTCGTAATTTGCACAATAAAAGGCACGTAGAAAGGTTACAATTACTTTATAAATGCATATAAAAGTACTTTTAAGGCCATATTTCTATAAAATCTCATATTGTTTTTCCATGAGAGTTATTTTCCATTAAAACGGTAAATAAGCTATTTGTGCTTCATCGTTACAGATATAAAGAATCAAATATTAAATAAAAATCATATAAATCTAGAAAAACATAGCTGCTTTTAAGAATTATTTACTTTATTATTTCAACTAACTAAAACATATTTTAGTAGGAAGTCTAGAACTATATCAGATCCACCATAAAATAGAGTCAATCTTATAAACAAATATATATTGTGCACTTCATAGTTACATATTTGTCATCCTCGATATTATAATACATTAATAACAAATACATTGACTCCTGTTGCCAACTGAATTTTAATGTTGTTACGATTGTTTTTTGATTTATCACATTGGCTACAGGGGGAAG
>MJUU01072480.1:456-12107 GCA_002080025.1 Modiolus philippinarum
TGCGAAATTTAAGTGTCCCGCTAATATATAACGAAAGATATGGTTTGTGTTACTATTATCTCCCTTGATAAATAAAGAAAATAATAAAAATTGAGTTGTCTCCCTCTCATGCAACAAATTCTTGGTTCTTGGAGATGACCTTTTTTAATGGGTTCAGATTGAAGTAAGCCAATATGAAGGGCTTTATCAGTATTATTGATTGGTTGACCATTTAAATGTAGCAGATCAGCGTTCCTAACGGAACATCTTCTGGTTGGTGGACACATTTGAATACAGTTCGTTTTTGTATGTTGAAGCTGATAATAATCACGTGTGTCAAATCCGTAATATTCATGTGGTTGTACAATAAAATATGTTTATGAACTGATATTAGTTACAGATCTGTGTACAACATGACATTTGTTTTTCGTATGCAAAATGTATCCTTCTGTTTGTTTGTTTTCTTAATAAGATCAGTATTATATATATTTATTTTTTTTTATGTCTTCCTATTTTATGTTTCTGTAACTGTGTAACAACTATCTTTTAGAGGCTCTCCTTCTAAGTCCTTGTTTCAAAGAAAAGGTTGTTTTAAGGTTTTTTTTTTCTTTTTTTTTAATTCAAATGTCTAGTCATTTTTCTTTTATGTTTACTATTTTGTTATTGTACCTTTTCTTTATTATTATCATTTTTTTTGTATACTTTTGTATGATTATGCGTGTCTTTGTATTGTTCAAAGACTTTCATGCTCAGTTTTTGGCCCAAAATTGGTAATAAAATATTTATTTACTCACTTACTTACACAATTTTGCCCAATACTTAGTCATGACAAAACACATTACTTTTGGAGGTCAGCAAGTACGAAAATGACACCTGAATGTGTTCAACAATGAGTACGGAAATTTTACTGGTCACACGGGACCGGTTTAATTTTATAACCGTAAAATATTTATTACCTCCCTTTGAAATGACAGAAACTGTTGCAGAAAATTCCTTTGAAACCACAGCTATAAAGTTGCTTCAAAGATTTCACACTTTACAGCAAGAAAGAGTAGAGGCATACTCTTTATTTGAAGAGTAAATGTGGTTATTTTTTGCCCCAACTGTTTTCTGAAAAGGGGTGGGGGTCAGTACATTATACACACATTTCAATTTCAGTTATTTTAATGATAGTAAATCAAAGGAATCGGGTAACAAGCAAAGCTTATGTATATCGGCTATATCGTCAGTCTGTCCTGTACGGGACTAACTAAATTTCAACCTTCCTTTCGATTTATTTGGAGAAGAATTTGAATAAAGGAAAGATTTTTCATTGCAACTTAAGTAAATGTGCCACTGGTATATTTCTTATATTAATTTCTAATTAATCACCCTGTGGTTTATCCCATTTGATATTGCAGATATTCAAGTTAAAAAAGTAGAAATTTCGAGTTTTCAAAAGACGAAATTTTTTATTTTGAAAATGTTTTCTTTTTAGTTTGTTATTGTTTTTGTTTTTGTCCTTATTTTTATCACATATTTATCATTTCGAGTTTTCAAAAGACGAAATTTTTTATTGTGACAAATTGAATTTTTCCTTGTCTAACTTGTGTTGTAATGCTTCATTGCCCCTCTCCCAATTAGTACACAAAACCGTATTAAACCACACTCCCTGTATTTTAGTAACATCACCTGCTTTCGTAATGTTGCAATCACAATTTCGCCCTCTTACAGCATAAGTTGTGAATGTCTTTTAGACAAAGTGTACACTTTTTTTCTCATTTTGGTTTACTTAGGGTCATTTTCGAACTATCAGACCTTCGTTTGTCCACAGCATGCCTGCTGCTTTTTTCAGTTAGGGGTACATGTACTTTTGAATTTAAATTTAGAGGTACAAGGTGTTTTTTAAAGGGTACATAATTTTTTATGCATACCAGTATTTTTACTTCACTACTTAAAACAACTTTGCAGGGGACCTATCTTCATGATCTAGTTGCATGACATATGCCGACAACTATTTTCCTTTCACTTTTTATTTGAACAATACATTTCGATCTGAAAACCGCAATGTTAAATGATCAATTTGAAATTGTACTTGCATGTATTATAATGAACATGAATTGCGTACTGCCATAAGTGAATGGGCATGCTGTGTCCAAATTAAAAATTACAGAGATGTAAACGATTAAATGTTAACAGCACAAGAAATGAAAAGTCAGTTTTGAGGTTTAGATTATAATTACATGTGTATTTGCAGATTTGTAGCAGGAGAAACCTATCAGAGGAAATCATTATGAAAATCTCATTATATATGTAATGTTCAAGTTTTTAGTCAGGATCAAAACAGCAACAGTTATTGGTAAATGCAGTTGAATGAGTTAAAAAAAACATACATTCTGCATGGGGTCATGAGGCATAAGTATTTGCTTATTGTTGAAGGTCTCTTGGTGACTTCAAGATGAAGAATTAATGCTAACAACAACAAAAGCCGAATCTTTATACCATGTATTTGTCATGTTTGTAGGGATTTTGTCCAACATAGCTAAATATAGCCTTTTTATTTGTTTCTGTAAGTTGTCAGTCACAAAAGTCAGTAAGTTTGATTTTAGGTGTTATAGGTGAAAGTGGTTTTGGAACTATGCATATTGAATCTTTGCCTAGATTAAAAAAAAAAAACATGAGGTAAACATAATGCACTAAAACTTTTTTTCCAATTATTTAAGTGCCCTAGACACATATAACATGTATAAAATATTTTGATTATCAGTTATTCTTTCACTGTCTTACAATGAAAATATGAAACTTTCATTACAATTCAATACACAACTATGTTTGATGTTAATTAATGTCATTTCTTATATTTCAGAGGTTTTCAGGCATATTTAAAAGGACACCCAAACTACAATTTTCCACTATACAGACAGCTTGTACATGAGATCACAGAAACGTTTAACAAAATATCAAAAGATATAATTATAATAAAGACAAGACTTGATAATGATCACCAGCAGACGACCGTTTCAACAATAATAGGCAAAATACAGAACCAGGAACAGAAAAAATTAGAAATTGTAAGGCTGCAGCATAGTAACATTTCTTTTACATGCTTAATTGAGTTGTAGGATAAAAGTTATTGTTCTCTTAAGTTTGTTCAGTAGTGATGTAGATTAAGTTATTATATAGATTTATCGAGTTTTCTCAGTTAAATATATGTCATATTGTCACCTGTGAAAATAAAGGATTTTAGTCACTGGATGACCTCTTAATGACATGATGTCACAATATCTCTTCAACGTCGTCGTCATGTAAACAACTGGCGTATTGAAATGAAAAAAAATCCACATCAAAAATCTTGGTTTTTGAGTAGAAAATCTATATAATAAAAAGCATAACTAAGTGACCATCATAAATATCACATGTGTTGATCAACACAGTGGATTAAACTCGTTGCGGTACTCATTTAATCCTTCTGCGTTGTTCGGTACTTGTGACATTTTATTGATATCCAGAACAGTCAATTAGTTATACTTTAATTATTAAGAGATCAGCCCAATGTAATCAAAAGGAATAAATGGATTTTGCTTGTCGTTATTTGCACCTGTAACGACACCTAAAAATTGAAACACTTTTCTTGAGCAAATATGCTGTTGTAAGTTTCTTATATTCTAATTATACCTAATTATAACTACAGGCAGTAAGTTATTTATTATACTGAATGCCTTCAGGATTTTGAAATCCATGAATGAATATCCACCTCTAAATACATTATAACAGTTTTTGGGAGTCTATTGTTGTTTCTTTGTCATTATCCTCCAAATTAGGTTTTATTGCATTAACAGTGATCAGTAAGTATCATTGAAAAAATGTTGAAATCCACTATTTTCTTTTAACAGGAATTCAACAACATGATAAATAAACAGTAAACAAACTAATTCAATTTCATAGAATTTTCAATACCAATGGATGTGGAGGATGTTTTGGTGAAATAACACATGTTTCTCATCCAATCAAATTACTATATATTTTTTTTTTATTATGGTATGGCGCAGTCGTCTGCGTCAGCATCGGCGTCTGTGGCCAGCATAACTTTGTTTCTAGTGGACGGATCATCTTCAAATTTCAGTATGTGGTTTCTTGGCATAATGGCAATCCCGGGTTTTAATTTCGGGTTTGTGGCCCCACCCGTTTAAGAAAATTGGGCCAAAAGGGGTTAAATTAGGTGTTTTCACATATTTGATTGTAGAATCTTTATTATTTATCGGATTTTGATGGGGTTTCTTTCAGTAAACTCCTTAGAAAATTTCCAATCTGGAATGCCAACGGATTTCACGTGGCGTGTACCGTTCACGAGATAAATGGGGCCCAAAAGGGGNACTTAAACCTCTTCTTTTACATCTGTTGTGAATAAAATATTGTCAAGAGTCAATGTGATATAAATAGCATATTGTCAGCTATATCGACACTTTACCGATCACATGGTTTGTTGACATCCTCAAAAGTTACGGCGACTAATGAAATATTCGAGATTATGATATGAAAATATAAATTTTGGTGGAAATAACCTCTTTATAACTGTTAGGAATGTTCCACTTCATAACAACCTATAGTATTTATCAAGTCACATAGTGTTAAGAACGACTGAGACCAAAAATCGATCATCTGGGAACTTGGACAAATCCTTAAGTACATGTATCCACATCATTTTTAGGAAAAAATGTGGGGATAATACATGGTTTTGTATCATAGGTTACAATGCATTTACATGTTAAGTATTATATATGATTTAAAAAAATAAAAAAATAAAATAAAAAAAAATCCCGACCTACCGACCCTATTTTTTTCAGAGGGGTGACCGGAACCACACCTATTTTTTTATTTGGCCTTATTGAAAAAATGTTGAAATCCACTATTTTCTTTTAACAGGAATTCAACAACATGATAAATAAACAGTAAACAAACTATTTCAATTTCATAGAATTTTCAATACCAATGGATGTGGAGGATGTTTTGGTGAAATAACACATGTTTCTCATCCAATCAAATCACTATATATTTTTTTTTTATTATGGTATGGCGCAGTCGTCTGCGTCGGCATCAGCGTCTGTGGCCAGCATAACTTTGTTTCTAGTGGACGGATCATCTTCAAATTTCAGTATGTGGTTTCTTGGCATAATGGCAATCCCGGGTTTTAATTTCGGGTTTGTGGCCCCACCCGTTTAAGAAAAAGGGGCCAAAAGGGGACAAATTAGGTGTTTTCACATATTTGATTGTAGAATCTTTATTATTTATCGGATTTTGATGGGGTTTCTTTCAGTAAACTCCTTAGAAAATTTCCAATCTGGAGTATGCCAACGGATTTCACGTGGCATGTACCGTTCACGAGATAAATGGGGCCCAAAAGGGGCGAATTTCAAAAATTTAATTTTTTTTATTTTTAATCCCATTTTGATGCAATTTTTTCCAAAGGATTCCTTATGAAAAATTAACATAGCAATCTACTATTAGATTTTTTGAAACTTGTTTCCTTACCCAGCTATGAGGGGCCAAAGGGGGCCAAAATCATAAATTTACAGATAACCTAAAATTTTTATTTTAATTGGATTTCAATGGGATTTTTTTCTTTGGATTCCTCTTGATGTAAGCTTTCAGTAGTATGTCAACGGATTTGGCGTAGCTCTTACCGTTTCCGAGCTATGAGGGACCAAAGGGGGCCAAAATCATAAATTTACAGATAACCTAAAATTTTTATTTTTCATTGGATTTCAATGGGATTTTTTTCTTTGGATTCCTCTTGATGTAAGCTTTCAGTAGTATGCCAAAGGATTTGGCCTAGCTCTTACCGTTTCCGAGCTATGAGGGACCAAAGGGGGCCAAAATCATAAATTTACAGATAACCTAAAATTTTTATTTTTCATTGGATTTCGATGGGATTTTTTTCTTTTGATTCCTCTTGATGGAAGCTTTCAGTAGTATGTCAACGGATTTGGTGCAGCTCTTACCGTTTCCGAGCTATGAGGGGCCAAAGGGGCCAAAATCATAAATTTACATATAACCTAAAATTTTTATTTTTCATCGGATTTCGATGGGATTTTTTTCTTTGGATTCTCTTGATGTAAGCTTTCAGTAGTATGTCAACAGATTTTGCGTAGCTCTTACCGTTTCTGAGCTATAAAAGGTCAAAGAGGAATCATAAGGAGTCATAAGGGCTAATTTTTATTTTCCCTAGTTTGTGTCAAGCTAATTACTGGGTCAATATCCTTATTGCGTCCTTCTAATTATTGTGTCAAGCTCTTTCGTTTGTCCATGCTCGCTTTAAATTACACCTTTTCAAATTTCAGTGGACGACATGCTGTGGTCGTATCATGCTGCGCTCGGCGTAGCCCTTTATTTTTAAATATCGGTAAACGCTTCACACATTAAAAGGAGTTTCCGCCAGGGAAATAAAAGGGGATATTAAAATGTTTTCACAGAGCAACCACTGAAATCAATGAGAAATATATTTAACAGTTGTCACATGTTTTTTATTGCAAATTTCACGTAAACACGCTAATAGAAAGGCTTGCTTGTTTGTTTTTTCAATTTGAAATATAAGAGAAATGTCACCAGTTATTTATCCTTTGAGAAGTCATTTAACCCATTCTAGATGATGGCAGATCCACATCTGCCTTTAAATAACAGTTCTATTTCTAATAAAATTCCGATGTACTGACAAATTTTTATCCACAAAAATGTAATGAGATACCGTAAAAATACAAATGTAATATAAAAATGATGGACTTTTTATTCTGTCAATATGTTAAATATGGACCTGTTTGGAATTTATTGACCTCGGACTTCGTCCTCGGTCAATATAAACCTAACAGGTCCATATATAACATATTGACTTCGTAAAAAGTCCATAATTGATAAAAATTGCACATTTGATCATGATAAATCATCATATTGCACACTTGTTTTTGATTGACGTTTCCAGGCCACACTCCTTTTACACCCACAATAGATATACCACACCCCTGATGTTTAACACCAGTGACTTAAGCCATGTCAATCAAATATAATTAAACAGTTATGGCACTTCTATACTTGATCAATACGGGGTTTAATGAAGCACAAAAGATAATATTGAAGTTGGGTAAACCCTCGTTCAATATTACTTTATTGCTCGGTTAAACCCCATGTTGATCTCGTGGGAGTGCCATAATCGTATTATATTGTTTATTGCATTTTTCACTTGTAAAAATAACGAATGACATATCATACAATGTACTTTACCTTAAGGTGAAACTAAGTCAAAGCAGCTTTTGTAACTTTAGTAATGGTTAAGTATGTTTAAAAATCATGTAGATAGTGTAACAAAATACAAACATGTAGAATTTTTCAGATTAATATCACAGTGTCTTGGCTTACTCAAGTAAATTTCAAACCATTATGGCATTACATGTTCTAGAAAATGTTAAATATTCCTTTATGCTAAACATTTACCACTAAATTAATCAATTTAATCAACCATAAAGAGTTCTGATGAGAACTTACCAATCTAAATCTTGTATAATGGGTCATTTGTATTTTAAAGTACAACCAACTGCTTTTGAATATAGCTAGCTTTAATGTTGGAAACAGTAATTAATCCTCTGTTTGACTACTTTTTTCTGATTACTTAGAGTCAATAAAATAAGTTTTTGTAACAAAAATATGCACTAAAGATAGAAATGTTGTTTTATGAAAAAAACTTGAATATCTTGTTATAGAATTAGAAGTATATATGTGTTAATGTTTTTAGACAGTACAGCATCAGTTGTCAAGACAAAATGTGTTGGACCATCCTGACCAGCCAGAACATACAGCTCAGTCGGAAGACCAAAAAGAGAAGTGAGTTTGCATGTATTTAATTTAAATTGAGAGATATATTGTGACAACAAAAAAAACCGAAAAAGGTGTTTATTTTCTTATCTGCTGCCATATGGCTTTATACTCATCTAGATCGTCAAGTGACCATATAATATAATACACCCAGGGGCTTATTGTCATAGATATTAATCTGAGACCAACAAGACATATTTTTTGGTCTCTTGAGATAAACAAAGAAAGTATCTCTTTATACGACTTAAAAATGAGGTTTTGTAATGGTGTGATACTTGCATTGTCATTTTCAACAGCATTCCTGTACACATTTCATGCACTTCATCTCTGTAAGGCATTTAAATTCAAGTTGACCAACCATTTTGGAGAATTAAAACATAATGTTCCTCGGTTCCTCGGTTCCTGGGTTGCATGAAATGGTTTTTAGCTCACCTGGCTATCTGATTACCTGTCTAAGAGTTATTGCCCTTTTTCCATAAAATTTTCAAAATTTTGATGTTTTTTATTTTTCATTAAAAAACTATAACAGATAGAGGTTAAGTTTAAATGCAAAAATGTTCAGCATGTTAAGATCTACCCACATGGATATTTTGAAGAAAATCGAAGGACCTATATATGAGTTGTGGCCCTTTATTGGTCAAATTTTTCGTGATTTTTTACTTTNTTCCTGTACACATTTCATGCACTTCATCTCTGTAAGGCATTTAAATTCAAGTTGACCAACCATTTTGGAGAATTAAAACATAATGTTCCTCGGTTCCTGGGTTGCATGAAATGGTTTTTAGCTCACCTGGCTATGCCAGGGTGAGCTATTGCCATCACTTGGTGTCCGTCGTCCGTCTGTCTTTCTTAGGTCACTTTCAAAAATCTTCCTCTGAAACCACTAGGTCAAATGGAAGCAAAATTTAACTGAATCATTTATAGGGTATCTAGTTTTAAATTTTGTTATTTTGTATGTCTTAGGTCAAACAACATGGCTGCCATTACTGAAAATAGAACATAGGGGTAAATTACAGTTTTTGGCAAAAAACTCAAAAACCGTTACAGATATAAAAAATCTGAGAGAGGTAAAAGTGATCAGCATGAGAAGATCTACCCATGCTGAAATTTTGAAGAAAATCTGATGACCTGTCTAAGAGTTATTGCCCTTTTTCCATAAAATTTTCAAAATTTTGATGTTTTTATTTTTTATTAAAAAACTATAACAGATAGAGGTTAAGTTTAAATGCAAAAATGTTCAGCATGTTAAGATCTACCCACATGGATATTTTGAAGAAAATCGAAGGACCTATAAATGAGTTGTGGCCCTTTATTGGTCAAATTTTTCGTGATTTTTTACTTTTTGTCCTATATTTCAAAAATGCTTTGAGATAGAGTCAAGTTTAAATTGCAAAAATGTTCGGCATGTTAAGGACTATATTTTAATGAACACGTTCAAGTTTTCCGACCTCTTCCAAGATGGCCGCCAGCGGGGAACTTAGTTTACTATTTGACCTAATGGGAAAATTCAAGAACTTCTTCTTGAGAACTGTCACCAGGTGACTTGCCTCCAAAATTTTAAGAAGCATTTTATTGCAAATATTGACTTTTGAAATGGAACTTGAAATTATGTGAATTTAATTGCAAAAATTAAATTAATTATTTTACTGACTGAATTGACAACTAATTAGCTTATTTGGACTTCTCATTAATTAGTAATTACCTATGTCATGTGTGTAATAATCAGCTCAGTTTAATTAAGTAAATCAAGTGTCATCTGAGTATAGTTGACATTCGAGAACATTAAATTTTAATTTGAGTAAATTCATGGTAGGAGTATATAAAGACATTCTATTTGTTGTTTTGATATATGGAGTCAGGGTGTAATACTGACAAAACCATTGTAAAAGTTGTAAAGTGCTGAATTATTAAATTGTTATCAATTGATAAGTTGGATCGTATTTGCCATAATCGAACTTGAATTGTGGGCTACGAATTAACCACATTTACAGCAACTGCAACAACCAAGGAAAAAGGTTGGACTCTGTTACTCATCAATGGATTTGAACCAAACTTGGCATGAATGTTGCTGATGAGGTGCTGACCAAGTGTTGTTACTTTGGTGCTGACCCGTCATCCAACATGGCCACCAGCAGAGATCTAGACCCTATCTGAAAATGCATACAAAGAACTTCTTCTTGAGAACAAATGCATGGATTTGAACCAAACTTGGCATGAATGATGCTTATGAGATGCTGACCAAGTGTTACTATTTTGGTGCCGATCCGTCATCCAACATGGCCGCCAGCTTGGAACTAAATTTTTACATTGGACCCATTGGACCCAATTGTAAAATGCATACAAAGAACTTCTTTTAAAGAACCACTGAATTGCTTTAACCCATACTTGGCATTGATAATGCTTATGAGATGCTGACTAAGTATTTTTACTTAGGTACAGATCTGTCATCGTATATGACCCACAGCATTGGATCCTATGGGAAATGCGCACAAGAGAACTGCTGAATGGATTTAAATCAAACATGGCATGAATGATGCATGTCAGGTGCTGACCAAGTGTCACCAGCTGTGAACTTAATTTAACAGAAGATCTTCTTCTTGAGAACTGCTGAATAGATTAAAACCAAACTTTGCATACATGATGCTAATGAGAAGCTGACCAAGTGTTGTTTCCTCGGTGCTGATCCATTATCCAATATAGCCTCCAGCAATGAATTAGACCCTAAGGGGAAATGCATACAAAGATATAATAGAAAACCACTGAATGGATTCAATTTAAACATGCATAAATGAAACTTGTGAGATTTTGACCAAGTTTGTTACTTTGGGTGCTGATCTGTCTTCCGACATGGCCACCAGTGGCAAAACTTAGTTTAACATAGGACCCAATGGGAAATGTGTAAAAAGATCTTCTGCTCTGAAACTGCTTGAACAATTTCAGTAGAATTTGTATATGATAGTCCTTGGGTGACCCTCTTCAAAGTTTTATGTTAAATAGCTGCCAGCAGGGAATGTAGATTAACATCAGGGATGGGGTAATTGCAATCAGTAATTGCAATTGATTGCAATCAATTACAATTTTTGAAGAAATTGAAAGTAATTGCAATTGAGTTTTATTTCAATTACAAGTATTTGAAACAAGTATTTGAAAATATTTAAATACAATTTCAAAAACATGTAATTGCAATTACTTTTCAAATACTTTTCAGATACATTGCCCAAGATGATGTTTGTTTTAATAATCAGTCTGAACAATTTTGAGACAATAAACAAAATTAAGTTTAACATAATTGGACATGTTTATTTAATCATTAATTATTACAGACGATCAGTGGACTTCATCCCATGCCTTGGGCATTATTATCCTCAAAGACAAGGTGTCTAATTATGCTCCCATATACATGTATTTCTGATGTAATTTTAACTAGTCCAATAGTGTCAAATATTAACTTTTTCCACTCATGACTTTACTGAGGGTATTTGATGAATTTTATCAGCTCATGTAGAGAGACCTTTTTGAAGGAAATATTGATCAGAACATTGCAGAATGGATGATAAAAATCTTGAACATTTATGATGAAAAAACAAATTCTTGGTCCATCTACTTTGTCTTTTATCTTCATATATATCTACATGTTCATGTGTATTTGAATTTACCCAATTATACATATAAATTTGTTCATGCAAACTCTAAAGAAAATGTTAATACATAATCGTTCTATAAGGCCAAACAAAAAAATAGGTGTGGTTCCGGTCACCCCTCTGAAAAAAATAGGGTCGGTAGGTCGGGAATTTTTTTTATTTTATTTTTTTTTTTTTTTTAAATCAATACTT
>MJUU01072480.1:20384-34703 GCA_002080025.1 Modiolus philippinarum
AAAACCATTACAGATATCAAAATTCTGACATGGGGGTAAAAATGATCAGCATGATGAGATCTACCCACTGTGCAAGTTTGAAGAAAATCTGAAAATCCATCTCGGAATTATGGCCCTTTTTCTGTAAAATTTTCAAAATTTTGCATTTTTTATTTTTTATTTCAAAAAGTGTAACAGATAGAGGTCAAGTGTAAATTGCAAATATGTTCAGCATATCAAGATCTACCCAACCTGAAATTTTGAAGTAAATCCATAAACCCTTGTAGGAGTTATTGCCCTTTTTTCACCAATTTTTTTTAAAATATTCATAGTTTTCGATTTTATTTCTGAAACTATGGAAGATGAAGATAAAGTGTAAAATTATGAAATGTTTGCCATGCTGAAGTGACTTTAAAACTTGTATTGAAAATTGTTCGTTGACCGCCATTTTCAAGATGGCCGCCAAAAAAGGCGGGAAAATTCAATATTGTCCGATTTCAATGAAATTTGGTTTCCAAATAGATATTGATGTTGCGACTTCAAAACCTGTGTTGAAAAATGTGTGTTGAAAAATGTTCGTTGACCGCCATTTTCAAAATGGCCGCCAAAAAAGGCAAGAAAATTCAGCATTGTCCAATTTCAATGAAATTTGGTTTCCAAATAGATATTGATGTTGCGACTTCAAAACCTGTGTTGAAAATTGTTCGTTGACCGCCGGTTTCAAAATGGCTGCCAAAAAAGGCGGGAAAATTCAACATTTTCCGATTTCAATGAAATTTGGTTTCCAAATAGGTGTTGAGGTTGTAACTTCAAAACTGATGTCAAAAATTGTTCGTTGACCACCATTTTCAAAATGGCCGTCAAAAAAGGCGGGAAAATTCAACATTTTCCGATTTCAATGAAATTTGGTTGCCAAATAGGTATTGATGTCACAACTTCAAAACATATGTTAACAATTGTTCGTAGACCCCCATTTTAAAAATGGTCGCCAAAAAAGGCGGGAAAAGTCAACATTGTCCAGTTTCAATGAAATTTGGTTTCCAAATAGGTATTGATGTTGCAACTTCAAAACCAATGTTGAAAATTATTTGACTGCCATTTTCAAAATGACCACCAAAAAAGGCGGGAAAATTCAATGTTGTTTGATTTCAATGAAATTTGGTTTCCAAATAGGTATTGGTGTCGCAACTTCAAAACTTATGTTGAAAATTATTTGCTGACAGCCATTTTCAAAATGGCTGCCAAAAAAGCGGGAAAATTGTTTGTTGACCGCCATTTACATAATGATGTCTCTGTTTCAAAATTGGTGTCAAAAGTGGTCCTTAGCAAGAGCCTTTTTTGTTAATACAGCTCAACAAAGAAAAATAGTACAACATGATCAGACTTTAAATACTGTTCAAGATATTGGTGGTGTTTGAGGTACTTAAGTTTGAGAGACTGATGATCAACTGATAACTTACAAAGTTACCAAAATTGTGGCAACTGAAAGCCAGGTGAGCGATACAGGCTCCTGGGAGCCTCTAGTAGAAAATTGCCATCATATAAATTTTTTAAAAATCTGGCATTTTTTATATCCAAATATTAAATAAACAAAAATTGTGCAGAAAGAATGTTTACATTCCTAAATTAAATATTTTACCTATATCACAAACATTTAATTACATTATTTCACAATAAAATATCAATTCAAACAAAAGGTCACAGATGTTTGTCCGGAAAGTTATCTAACCTGATTCTTTACTGATATGCCTAGATAAATTTCCAAAGATTTGAAATAATTTATGTCATTACAAAATATTTATATCATAATGCCGAATCAAATATTCTTTTAGAGGCTGTCCATGAAGATATCAGGTAGTTCCAATATTATGACTGCCTCACGGCAAAATTGATCAGTCTGAATCTTTTGTGTTCCGTTCCAAAGCTGAACCTAAGCACTTGGCTAAACAAAGAGACAATTTATATATCTTCCATGGATGGCTCAAAAATGATATTTAAAATCCTTAGCAAAACAACTAAATTGCATACAGAATCAAGGAGTTATCTCCCCTACTTTAATATCTTATGTGCTTTGTATGTAATTTATTACTCTAAATTTTGTGTTGCTGTAAATTAAAAAAAAAGAACTCATTTTTGGAGATTAAAGGTGTTCGTGATTCTAAAATGTTTAAAGATTTAAAAAAAAAAATTTAATTTGCCAGCCACTGTTCAACTTTTCTATGGACATCCTCTTAATATTTAAAATATGTATTTAGTATCTGCAGATTGCCAAGATAGCTTATATCTCTTCAGAGCAAATAAAATAAAAAAAATGTAGGACTATATATGATATGTATATAATTTGACAACAACAGATACCAAAATGATCTAAAATTCTACCAAAGTAGCTAAGTACAAATAGCTTTACGTTTCCTAATTTTTCAACAAAATTGACAGACAAAAAATTAAGAAATTGTCAGTTTAAATAATTTAAAGTCGGTTTTCGGGCCGGCACCAAGATGCTCATTTCTAGTCACGTACTTATGATTTGTGATCCATTTGTTGAAACAAGAAAAAATCCTGTCGGATATTCATGTTAAGGTACACTGAAATTTGTTGTTTTTTTCTTATCAGGTTAAAAGATGTGATAGAGAAAATAAACGACCTGTTAGAAGAACTAAAGTATGAATCAGAAGATCTATATGCGACAGAGGAGGAAGACACAGAAATGCCTGTAGAAAGATAGTTGTGTTCCAAAGAGTAGACTTTGCTTTAACTATTCCTATATTTCAAAAATTAGTCTAGAAGAAAAATGCCTAGAAAATAACTATTTTTTATTGTAAAATAAAAAAAAATCACCAATGTAGTTTATACTTCTGAAAAAGGACGAGAAATCTATGTAAGGGTCTTTTAGGTATTGTGAAATCTTGCATTCTTTATCATCTTTTAAAAAGTTATTGTAAGTCAAAAGATTACTTCAAGTTAAAATCATCTGTTAGAATATGTTTTGTAATGTTAAGTATAATAAAGAATTATAATTGCAATAAAACCTCTTCATTTTTGTATTATTAGCGCCTGAATTTGGTGAGGATGCCCTTTACTTGTCTATGAAATTGTCTGTCCTTCAATGATGTCTATTAGACAACCGAAATTTGGGCAAAATTTTTGGCTTGTATTAGTTTGGATGATTTGATAATTGGTCTTAAGCTTGGACAAGGTGAACTCTTTTGAATTTGGGTTAAAAGAATCTGACATATCTTTGTTATTGTGTTGCCTGCGTTCACGCAGTGGCAAAATATAGGGATCACTATCTGTCATCCTCTGCGTCGTAGTCACAAAAATTACTCTCATTTTTAGTTCCCCTCAACTTCGTTGAGGGGGACTATTGGATTACCCTGAGTGTCCGCTTTCGCCTCTTCGTCTGTGTCCGCATTTGGGTGTACATCTTGGTAACTACGCAGGGTAGGGTCATCAAACTTTGCATGCAGGTGCATCTTGGGCTATCTCACAGCCTCAAAGAAAATTAGGTTTCTCTGACCTATATTTTCTGCTTGAGTGCCTTGCATTCAAATTTACATCCAAGTTCATATCTCAGTAACTACATAATATGATCATCTAACTATGTATGTGCATGCATCTCTGATGGTAGGTCAGCATTCAGGCAAAATTAGTTCACTTTGACCTACATTTTCCGCTTGAGTGACTTACATTCAAGTTTACGTCCGAGTTCAGATCTCGGTCACTGTACATGGTAGGATCATCTAACCTTGCACATGCATGCATATCTGATGGTAGGTCAGCATCCAGGCAAAATCAGGTATTTCCGCTTGAGTGACTTACATTTAAGTTTATGTCTAAGTTCAGATCTCAGTCACTGTACATAGTAGGATCATCTTACCTTGCACATGCATGCATCTCTGATTGTAGGTCAGCATCCAGGCAAAATTAGGCCTCTTTGACCTACATTTTCTGCTTTACTGACTTATATTCAATTTTAGGTCTGAGTTCTTATCTCGGTCACTGTACATGGTAGGATCATCTAACCTTGCACATGCATGCATCTCTGATGGTAGGTCAGCATCCAGGCAAAATTAGTTCACTTTGACCTACATTTTTCGCTTGACTGACTTACATTCAAGTTAAGGTCCGAGTTCATATCTCGGTCATTGTACATGGTAGGATCATCTAATTTTGCACATGTATGCATCCTGGTGGTAGATCAGCATGCAGACAAAATTTGATCATTTTTACCTACATTTTCCACTTGACTGACTTACATTCAAGTTTATGTCCGAGTTCAGATCTCGGTCACTGTACATGGTAGGATCATCTAATCTTGCACATGCACGCATCTGATGGTAGGTCAGCATCCAGGCAAAATTAGGTCGCTTTGACCTACATTTTCCGCTTTAGTGACTTACATTCACATGCATGTCAGGGATCATACATGGTAGGATCATCTTGCATGTGCATGTGCATGCATCTGTGATGGTAGCTCAGCATTCAGACAAAATTAGGTCACTTAAACCTACATTTTANTCCGAGTTCAGATCTCGGTCACTGTACATGGTAGGATCATCTAACCTTGCACATGCATGCATCTCTGATGGTAGGTCAGC
The DNA here is from genome assembly GCA_002080025.1 of Modiolus philippinarum. Taxonomy (NCBI): domain Eukaryota; kingdom Metazoa; phylum Mollusca; class Bivalvia; order Mytilida; family Modiolidae; genus Modiolus; species Modiolus philippinarum. The sequence goes on from MJUU01072480.1 coordinate 24,962, forward strand.
ATCCAGGCAAAATTAGGTCGCTTTGACCTACATTTTCTGCTTTAGTGACTTACATTCACGTGCATGTCAGGGATCATATATGGTAGGATCATCTTGCATGTGCATGTGCATGCATCTGTGATGGTAGCTCAGCATTCAGACAAAATTAGGTCACTAAAACCTATATTTTACGCATGAATGACTTACATTAATGTATACATCCGAGTTAATAACTCAGTAACTGTACATTGTTTGTTTCAGGTAACCTTGCATATGCATGCAATTTTGATATTATGTCAGCATCCAGGCAAAATTTGGTTGCTGCGACAATGTGCCATAACGAGGCGAACTTTGTAATCGTTGATTACCTATGTTTCTCAGGAACTACATATCCAAGCCTTCTGCATTTTGGCATGGAGTATCAGTACTTGGATCTATACTGTGTAAGAGAGTTTTGGATCTATCGCATGTCCCCTTCCTGTTTGACGGAACAAAGAATATTTTTCACTTCATGAACACTTCCTCTTTGACAGAACTTAGAATATTTTTCACTCCATTTTTTTTGGCTTTTGGGTGGTCACACAGATATCACATTCCATCAACTTTCATCTGTTGTTGAATTTGGCATAAAGTTGGACCACAATCTTAAGTTACATGCTGTTTGTCTAAACTTTTCAAAATAGCCGCAATTACCAAGATGGCCGCCAATTTACATGGAAAAGGATTCAATATCTCAGGAAATGCTCTGCAGAATTTTTCAATATTCAACAAGATCAAAATGTCCACCATTTCCAACTTGACCCTATTTCAACGAAAATTGATTTCCATGCAGATTTTGAGGCTGCCAATGAGATCAAATGATTGATTTTGTCGTCTGGGTGACATCAGCTATTGTTCTCAATTGCAAATTTTTTTTTCATCTTTTTCATGCTATTCAAGTAGTCATTCTATTACAAGCACAGGAATTCTTATAGTGCAGGCGTTACATGTGTTCCGCGGAATACCCGTGCATTTAACATCGTTTGAAAGAGACGAACATGGTGTCACATGTTGTAGTGACAAACTATAGAAAATGGAGTAAAGGTCAATTTTTAAAATTGTGCTTAAAAAGTTTTTAAAAGACAATCAAAAGCCCTTGGAAAAAAATTGAAAAAAATAGAATTTATTTGGTTAGTTTTCGTTTTATTTTCTGTAACGATAAGGCAATATTATCTTTTATTATCCCAACGGAGTGGCGGCGGGGGTATTGCATCTAGCTTGTCCGTCTGAGTGTCCGTCCATTCATCAAGTATCTTTGGTCAGTGAATACGTCTTGGAGAGTGATGCTACTTCAGAAGATAATTGTGGCACTCTGAAATACATTTTATGCTTCAATGACTCAGGTTTAAGTTTTCGTTGAGGTTCATATCCTAGAAACTACATGTTGCACATCAATAATCTTGGCTCAGTGGGTGTGTCTTGGAAGATGTTTCTTCAGATGATAATTGGGTATGTACATGTATGCATCACATCAATCATCGTTGGTCAGTAGATGTGTCTTGGGATACTACATGTAGCACATCAATCATATTTGTTCGGTGGATGCTTCTTGTAGGTTGACTCTGTTTCAGATGATAATTGGGTCACTCTGAACTATATTTTATGCTTCAATGATTCTGGTTAAAGTTTGCGTTAAGGTTCATATATATGATACTACATGCGGTACATATAGTAATTGTTGGTCATCAGGTATATTTTTGAGTCTTTTAGCTCTAGGGGATGATTTTAATACTCGACAACATTGAGATTTAATATTTTGAAACTTTTAACTGAATTTTGAAATTTAGTAGCCACAGGCAAGTGCATTAGCTGTCGTTTCCGACTGCATCCATCTCGTTAAACAAGTGTCATAATTGTTATTTGATTCGAAAGTGTGTAATGTTTTATTTTTGCATCTACAATAAGGGACCGACCATTTAACTTGAAGGGGGGGGGGCTATGGTTTTGTTCTAAAAAATATTTTGGATCTGATTTTATGTGAAAAAAATATTTTGGCTNGTTGACTCTGTTTCAGATGATAATTGGGTCACTCTGAACTATATTTTATGCTTCAATGATTCTGGTTAAAGTTTGCGTTAAGGTTCATATATATGATACTACATGCGGTAAATATAGTAATTGTTGGTCATCAGGTATATTTTTGAGTCTTTTAGCTCTAGGGGATGATTTTAATACTCGACATCATTGAGATTTAATATTTTGAAACTTTTAACTGAATTTTGAAATTTAGTAGCCACAGGCAAGTGCATTAGCTGTCGTTTTCGACTGCATCCATCTCGTTAAACAAGTGTCATAATTGTTATTTGTTTCGAAAGTGTGTAATGTTTTATTTTTGCATCTACAATAAGTGAGGGGCTATTTCAGTTATTTTGAACTGTGAATATTTTGTTTTTACATGGGAAACCTTGAATTCAGCTTTAAACCTTTGAAATTAAACAAAATTTGGCAAAAAAATCATATTTTCTTTGGTTATTGGTATGCTCAGAAGCCAGTTTCCTCTTTTAGATATAAGACCTAGTAAAACAAATAAAACTGGACTCAAACCCCACCGAATTATTTTAATTTATTTGGAAATGTTACCGGGATAGTACATGATATATTCGAAATGCAAGAAATATTAAATTTTCAACAGATTCAATTTATTTGACACGTTTCGGTAAATCAAGAAATTTCGACAATTTGAACAGAGTTATCTCGCCTTTTACACTTTAATTTTAGTTGAAATTTATATGAAATTAAAATTGAGCGCGATTCTTCCGAATTAAATAAAAATGCTTTAATTGTGTCTGATTTATCCCAATTTAGTCTAACAAATAATTGAAATCTATGAATTGTAGCGTTCATTCTATGTTTCAAATAGCTATTGCAAAGTAAATGAATTTCATGTTAATAGCTTGTAATCGGCACATTAGAAAATTCTGCTGATTTCTAAAAATGCGCACCTATAGTGGGAGACATATGGGAAATCGCGTTCAAATCAATTTACTACCAGCTAAAAAAAATCAGTTTAATTCTCTGTATGGCGTCAACTTTATATTTTAAATGTAGGAGGGTATGAGGCAAATAAACAACAAAAAAACCCCAAAACAACCAAGAAATATTCTTTTTTGAAATACCGGGTAAAACACTTTACCTGTATTCATTAAAGGTCAGTTTTAAGAATTCAATTGAATCCAGTGAAGACATTTTTTATAGTACTTTATATTTTTGGTCTTCTTAACTCATTTTAATCACAAAAACGAAAACATTCACTTGTTTGTTTAGTTATTAAATCAAACATTTACAATGTGCGCTGATGCCAAACATAGAAATAACTTGTATTGGCCCATATAGTATTATAATTTATTTATTATTAGATCTATCAAATGACTACTCTCTGCTTGTTACAATATTATGTTTAACTGAAATTAAATTCAATCAACTGTGTCCCAACATCATTTTTCGTCACATTCCTGGCTTCTATCCATGGGAGAAATTTTAATTAGCAATGATAAGTTGTATCATGTGAATGATTTTCATATACTAGTATATTGGGCTTTCTTTTTTTCTTAACTTAGCTTTGATGTGTATCTATAACCAAAATTTAAAGAATAGGTAGCTTAAAAATAAAAAAAAACTCAAATGGTGATTTTTTTTCTCTCAAAATTTCTGAATAAATACAACACACAGTATTAAAAGTTATATATTTAAAATAAAACTAGTAGGTAGAAAAATATTTTGATTTGATGCAGCTATTAAGTAGGACTGCAAAAGATAAGAAAAAATATTTGAAAATCCGATATCAAGGGTTGAGAGGAGAGAAATTGATCTTAATCTTTGGCTCGCAAAAATGCATGTTTGCTGATACTTTGGTGCTAGATCCTTCATTGATGAAGTTCTTTCCATTAATAATAGAAAAAAAGAAGGGAAACGGGGAATGTGTTAAAGAGACAACGACCCAAAGGGGAGTAATAACAACTCAAAGCCACCATAAGATCTTCAATGAACGGTGAGAAAACCCGACACCCAACGGCAGGTCGGAGTCGACCCNATCAAGTTCAGCGAAATAAACATCATCCTAGACTCCTATAGACATAAAGTAAACTAACTAGAAAAAAGACAAGACACACAAATGCATGTTAAGCTAATTAGATCCCAACAATATATCTTTTAGAATTAGAGATGAAGGGAAACAACAGAAACGATAGATCTACATTTTTTTTATTAGGTAACCTCCCTAATTTGACGAAAATGGTCATCTCAGTACTAAAATGTACTCACCACAAAGGCTGAAAAGGGACATCAGATTCAAAATTATCTATTTCCCTAACATGAACAGATATATTCCAAATCCTTGTTACGGAGTATATGTTTTACCAATTATGCAAACTTTCTAATTATGCACAGATATGTACGTGACCGCCTAAGTACTCAAGGCGTCGCATACGATCATAAAAAAGTTGTTATTGTAAATATCAGTCGCTTGTGGAAAAATATGTTTCGGTCCGGGTTGTCATACGACCGTAAAAAATTTGAGGTCGTATAATGATATGGGGCTGTAGTTGTTGTCTGTAGACCCTTTTATTTTGGGTCAGTAACTTAAGTTCCATTTGACCAATTCTTATGAAATTTTAACACAATGTGCCTTACCAAACGGGGCAAAAATTGCTGATGTGCAGATTACCTAAATTTTTTATTCTTCATCAGATTTCCGTGGGATTTAGATTCATCTTGTTGTAAGCTTTCAGTAGTATGTCAACAGATCTTTCGTAGCTCTAACCGTTTCCAGGCTATCAGGGATCAAAGGATTCGAAATTGCTTTTTTTTTCAAAATATGTTTTATCTTTATTTTTGATTTGATATCTATTGGATTTTTACTTTGGATTCCTCTTGTAAGCTTTTGGAAGTATGTCACCAGATTTGGGTTATCTCTAAGCGTTTCCAAATAACAAGGGGTCATTGGTCATTGAAAATATGTTAAAACGTTATCTTAATCGGGTTTCTATTCGATTTTTTTCTTTTGATGTAAGCTCTCAGTAGTATGTCAACAGATTTAGCGTAACTCTTACAGTTTCCGAGTTTTCAGGGATCAAAAGCATGAAATGGGATAATTTATATGTTCCCTAGTTTGTGTCCAGCTAATTACTGCGTCATTTTCTTAACTATGTCCCCAATCACCTACAATTACACTTGTTCAAACGTCAGTGGTCGAGCTGCGGTCGTATCATGCTGTGCTATACATAGCCCTTTAGTACTAAGGACTGACATGAACTATTCGTTTTACTGTCTACACTTCAATAGTATTCGCTGTTGAGTTGCTACTGGACGTAGAGGTTTGGCTCGCCATAAAACCGGTATAACCAACAAAGTCCGGATCATTGCTGTTGATAGTAGTTACGATGGCTTTGTCCCTGTTTTGTCTTTTTGCTTTTCGATTTGGGTTCTTGACAATTCTGTTTGGTAATTTGGTTTTTACCCTCACTTAACAAAATTGTCATACGCTTTCAATGAAGTTGAAGAAGGTATTTATTTTTTTTTACTGCTATGTCTATCAGTCTTTTTGTCTGTTCAACACCAGTAACTAAATGTATTATTTGCAGGGACAATCAATTCATACAGTATTCAAAATAGGTATACAAAAGATGTGCTTGCTATTTGGACTTTGATTTTTATACAACCACAAACAAATGGGTTATAACGATATGTTGCATCCGTCGTCGTCATTGTCGTCGTCTGTAGACACTTTTGTATTTGGTCAATAACTTTACTTCCAGTTGATCAATCGCTATGAAATTTTAACGCAATGTTTCTGGGCACTTAAGGTAGGCTCCGCTCGTTTTAAAAAGAGTCTGAATTAGCTGTATTCATATATACATGTATTTGGGTAGGAAGATTTATAATTAAAAGTTTGATGCTTAATTGTACTCCTAAGAAAACTGTCGTCTGGTGAAATCCGGAACGGATTTCACGTCACATGTATCGTTCATAAGATAGATAGACCCAAAGGGTCTGGTCTTAAAAAATTCTATTTTCTCTAGTTTCAGACTTATTTTGATGCAATATTATTGGAACGTATTTTCATTAAAAACTCCGCTCGTTTTAAAAAGAGTCTGAATTAGCTGTATTCATATATACAGGAAGATTTATAATTAAAAGTTTGATGCTTAATTGTACTCCTAAGGCCACACCAAATTAATTAGTAGTTCTTCGAGATTTTGACCAAAAAAATTGGAGCGAGCGAGCGAATTTTTTTTTTTAATTTTAAATTTTTCGCCTCAAATATTCTTGAATTTAAGAGCGAGCGAAATGTTTTTTTTATTTTTTCTTGTCCGGTGTTTCAATAATGTTTCAAATATGCATATTTGAACCTGCATAACAGCTTACATTCAACCTCCAGACCTAAAAGGGCATTTGTGATAAATCAATAACAACTATTTCACATTCTGACCTTCTGTTACATGATATCTATAGCCACAACTAAATGTATATGTTGTTCAGCACTACACTTTTCAGTATGCATATTGATCACTAACTAGTCTACCAAAGAATTGTGTAAAGTAAGGGTTATTTTATTTTCATGTAAATAATCACTAGAGATCATTTAAGATGTACTTAACTAGAAACTTGTGCAAAAAAAGGACAAGCAGATTCAAAAATGATAATAGCTTGCAGAGTTGGTCAATATCTGGCAGTGATTATCTTAAACAGGTGCTAGAACCTTCAAAGTTTCCCTTGATAATTCTTATGATGTCTTAGAAATATTCCACTATTTATGTTTTTAAAACCTAAATGTATAACCTCCATACAAAGAACAACAATGATTAAGATGCATGCAAGAAAGTTTTGTCTTATGTAGTAAGTAAAATTATTTAGGTAAATTTAAAAAGCTTTTTTTGTCAGTAGTATATACTGACATGACTGATGTCATCATGTGTATGCAATTTTAACATTAGATTCATGGCTTGTTCTAGTGAATACGACTCATCCCAAGTTCATATTGATACTGTTTCACTTATTGAACAAACATGAAGAGTTGACCAGTTAAGTTCATCTTACTAGGCTTTCCCACATTTGACTGTTTGTTTGTTCATTGTTTTAAAACTCTGTTATAATCTTTACATCAGATTGTAAAGTTAACACTGAATTCTGTATACTATGAAAAAGGAGAAAGGAAATGGGGTAAATGTCAAGGAGATAACATCCCATATCCAGGTTAAAAGGACCCAAAACAAAGCATCTAGGGGTCACCGTACCGTCTTCAACACAGTGAGGAACCTCACACCACTAGTCCTACAACAACTTTTGTCTGTTGTGTATATCGATGTCCAAATATTAAAGGTTGCACAACAAACGTAGGCTTATGTTTAGGAATAATCTGTACACACTAATATTTATTTACGCAAGTCATACACAAAAAAAAAATTGTAATACAATGTACAGATGTAGGTGCAAAACACGAAATTCAACGAATGTTGAAAACATTGGAAATGTCAAAACGTAACCAAGCCGTTACAAGATTTTAAATACCACTCAAGTATTTGCGGAGAGAATTAGACAGGACGGCTTGAATAAGTCAAGTTTGACGCCTCACGACTATTCATAAAAGGCAGTTGACCGTTTTTACGCCGTTCCCACATCATTTTCTTGCGGCCATGTCATCTGAATCAGAATAACGCTTAACTACAATGCATTTTCCCTTATATCAAGCGCATAAATGACACAGATTCGATTTTTATAATTTCCTAATCAAATTCGTGAAAACTTTTTGTTGATTTCAACGTGCGGGATTTTTATTTTTATTTTTTTATTTTGATATTGGAAAATTAGGAGCGGGAAAATAATTTTTATTTTTAAATTTTGATTTTGCTAATTTAGGAGCGGGATTTCCAAAGAACTACTAATTAATTTGGTGTGGCCTNTTAAGGTAGGCTCCGCTCGTTTAAAAAAGAGTCTGAATTAGCTGTATTCATATATACATGTATTTGGGTAGGAAGATTTATAATTAAAAGTTTGATGCTTAATTGTACTCCTAAGAAAACTGTCGTCTGGTGTACCGGAACGGATTTCACGTCACATGTATCGTTCATAAGATAGATAGACCCAAAGGGTCTGGTCTTAAAAAATTCTATTTTCTCTAGTTTCAGACTTATTTTGATGCAATATTATTGGAACGTATTTTCATGAAAAATTAATACTGCACTTAGCCATAAGCTTTTTGATTCGTTGTAACGCATTTCTTTTTCGAGCTACGAGGGAAAAAATGGGTCTAAATGTAAAGTTTCTTCATCGGATTTTGCAAGGATTATTTTCTTTGTGTTCCTCGTTTAGCAAAATGATTATTTTTATACGTAAGGGAGCAACCATTTTATTTTTNGGGGGGGCTATGGTCAAATTAAAAAAAAAAAGGCAGGACGGTAACCTATAGCAAAAAAAAATCCAGGATGACTATGCGGGTTAATCCAAGACAGGCTTCGAACAAAAATAAAAAGCCAGGATAGAAGTTACACACATGTTCCAGACCATACGCGTATTTGGACCGTACGCGTACGGTCCAGACCATACGAGTATTTTTACGAAATACACATACGGTCGGACCGTACGCGTATGGTCCGACCGTACGCGTACGGTCTGGCTATTTCAAAGTCTTGCATGTTCTCGGATAACGTATCAATTAAATTTTTCTTTAATATAAATGTATAACAATATTATTTAATGAATTAAGCTCTTATGCTTAGAAACAAGTAAGCTTTTCTAATAATCGTTATTTTAAAGAAAATAAGAACAAAATAAGAATTTACCGTACTTATGTTTTGACGATGCCTTTATTAATTGAACGTTATTTGAGATAAAATGATATAAAAAACACTAGTGTTTCGTGAAAAAGAGATGGGATGTTAATTGAAATAAAATTTATTGTCTTCTTGTCTGAAAATCCTGAGAAAAAAAATATTGAATACCACCTCTATGGAACAACATTTGCACAATTATCCACCAAATGGATGCAAACTCCAAAATCTCGTAAAGGGACAGCTGAATAGATATTACAGCGGACTGATAACTCAGTGTTTCAAAAAGGAATACCCCCTGCAAACTTCTATATGTAAAAATGTATCACCTTTAAAATGTGTGTGAAAATGTAAAAAATATTCTTTTTTTTCACTTCTTCTATAATTTCATTTCAGTTATCTTATTAATTTATTATTTTTATAAAGACCTAAAAATATAGTCCTTGTCCTTGTCTTCTTATAAAATTTTAGTTTCTTGATATTTGGGTTATTGGATGTGGTTTGTTTCCATTGATTTATTCACTTTTTTACCTTTTCGGGGCCATTTAGGGCTAACTATATGGTGTGAGGTTCCTCACTGTGTTGAAGACCATATGGTGACCCCTAGATGTTTTGTTTTTGGTCGTTTTAACCTGGATATGGGATGTTGTCTCCTTGACATTTACTCCATTTCCTTTCTTTTTTTATAGTTTTCAGTGGTAGTTATTGCCATCAGTTTTAACTAAAACTTACTTCTTTGTTTGAATAACGAATGTAGTGTCTTGTCTTTTTCTTTGTACTCATACGGTCTAAATATTCGCGTATGGTCCAGCTCGTACCAGACCGAACACGTATACTCATACGGTCCGACCGTACGCGTATGGTCCGACCATACGCGTACGGTCGGACCATATAAGTAAACGCATACGGTCCGGACCGTACGCGTACGGTCCAAATACGCGTATGGTCTGGAACATATA
>MJUU01072480.1:34728-50397 GCA_002080025.1 Modiolus philippinarum
CCCCCATAGAAATCAAATGGTTGCTCCCTAAGCTGATCTTTAACTTTTGGTCTCCTAACGCTAATGTTTTAGCAAAGGGACTAAAATGGAGTTAAATCGGGTGTTTTAACATAATTGCCAATAGAATCTTTATATTCTGGATTTCCACATCTAAATAGATGGGGCTAATAAGACACAAGGATTGAAACATCTGGGTCTAATGGTCTCAGATCAGCTTCAGACAGGTTCATTCGGACGAAAAGAAAGAATGAAGGAAGAATAACAAGTTATAACCGTCTTCGCAGAGCGAAACAAAAGGTCTCACAAACGAACATCGATTTCATGGCATTATTAGATCCTCTTGGAAAAAAAATTAAGGAGGGGTTCCCGTTGTAATTTACTTTATGCAAAGTAGAAATCAAAACATGCAGCAGAAAACATGTATTCCCCAACATTATAGGTTTCTGGCTTGGTGTCAATGGTAACCAAATGATCCAAATAATTCTATACCGCGTTTCACACAAATTTGGACAGGGATTCTATTTATTATCAACAAAAACTATTATTGTATCCAAATTTAAGTTTTTGTATGGTTTCCATGGCAACGGTTGTTTTCAAATTTTGTAGAACACTTTCCAATATGACTCGCGCCTTTTCTATGAAATTTCGTGGAGCTAAGTTGAATAGTTTTCAAGAAACAGTGAAAAACATTCAAAATGGCGTTTTACCATAGAATTATTACGGAAGACCCGCCCCTTTTTGACCCCCAAAATGCTCTTTCGCAACGGCAGAAGAATACCGAAGGAACAAAGCACAAGATTACACAAATCAAAGTCCAGAGACAAGGCAAAAGAAAGAACAAAAGAAGACAGAAGACCAAAGAGACTACATGCCCACAAAACACACGAACATTACATATACAACACAAAAAACTAAAGCACTAACAGTGTAAACTTTCAAAAAACAATGACATCAGGTGCTCCGGGTTTCCATTTGTCACACTGACATTTCATATCTATCTATGATGTGGTGACGACCATAGAATGTCTGAAGGGACGAAAGTAACAACGGCTGAACATATCCCTGACCCAGCAGTTTTTGTGACAGTCTTTGTGTTCTTTCCACTAAGTCACTGTATGAACTGCACGCTCTTCAGTAACGAATTAATTGTGAAATATACACTCCATATGCTGGGGAGGTAGGTATATTTCTGCAGAGAAAGGGAAAGTTCACAATTGGAAAGTCAAAATCATCACGTTTGTCATATGATCTAATTTTCTATATCGGAGAAAATTTTTTGAGTAAATGTGTAATTTAAATTTTCGGTATTATTTTCACTCCAAATTATAAATTAAAGGGGCGTCAAGCTCTACAACATGTAGAAAGACCGTTTTTGCTTGTTTTGTTTGTTGGTTTTTTTTTTTTTTTGATAGATGTATAAATAGCCAAAATCTGACTGGTTTTATCACCTTTCCGCGAAAAATAATGGTGTTTTAAAACATTGTAGAATGAAAAGCTGTCTGTCATTGTTACTTTTTATATGTTTCTGTGCTTGTAATGATAAATCCCGATGATATCAATGAATGAAATAAACAATCGCGTCTTTTTGACTCTTTAAGCGTTGATTTCAAAAACAAAAACGTATCAAATAAAATCCGTAAATTTGAAAAAAAAATCCCTACAATATTAACTAAAGACATTGAATCATCGTATATATCGGGTTGGTCGCCTATTGGCTAACACCCAATAGTTTTATTCTGGAGTGACATTTGGTTTGAAAAGCTCACATAAATATAAAAAAATCCCAGTTCACACGAAGAATCAAAATCAGAAAAAATAACAAAAATAATAATATTAACAAAGAAAAAAATTAACAAAATAGATTAATTATTAAAAACATCACTTGCTTAAATATCAAAAACAAATTATTATATTGAAATTATTTTTTTCTTCATACTTTAATGGGATCACACACACAACTTAGCTTTGTTTTTTTAGATAAAATCGAAAACATTCGTGTCCCTAAAGTACCGAATCAACCTTTTTAAAATGTGTAGTAAATGACAACCTACGTTTTACCATTATTCCTGGCATTTTTCAACACCTGAAAGTTAACATACTAAACAATTAATACAAATTAAATGTATTTGTTAATGGAACAAAAATACCAGATCTAATCTAATGATCAATGACAACACCAGTGTGATCAAAGATCACAATCTTCAGATCAAGGATCACAACCTTATGGTTAAAGATTGCAATATTGCGATAAAGGATTGTAACATTGCCAATAAGGGTCATGCGATCAACGATAGCAACATTGCTATCAAGGATTGCAGGGAGATCAAGGATCACAACCTTGTTGTTAAAAATAGCAACATTGCGATATTAAAGGATTGTAACATTGCTACCAAGGGTCATGTGATCAAGGATAGCAACATCAACGATTGCAGATTATACTCGCATGATCAATGATCGCAAAAATAGTAGTTTTCAATCATTGACTGTAATAGGAACGCGTTGTGATCACAACATCTGCAACTTAAATTTTACAGTACTGTAAGAGATTAGTATATCTGTTAGTAGTAGGTTTTATTCGGATGATCATTATACTATTATGAAATCGGTAAACAGAAAGTAAAGGCTTGGGTGATAAAAAAACTGATTCAACCATAGAGCTTGCTTTTTCAAGAACAATTTGAAATGGTGAATGAAAGGATATGGAGTAAATGCGCATGAGACAAAGTTTCTACAAATATATGGTAAAAACAAGCAAAGGAAAGGAACAACGCTTTCATTGTTGTTCTTCATCTTGAAGTCACCATTAGGCCTTCAACAGTAAGCTTTACTCGTTTCTCACAGTAAGTTCAAGACGGCCCCTAGCACCGGTTTGAGCGGAATTCTTCGCTAATTGCCAAACAATGTTACATCCATGTTTGTTACGTCATGGATGCGGGATTTTCAACAAACATAAATTAACCTGGCAAAACGCTCTTAAAATCACTGTCATCCGTTGCCTGTTTTTTTCTTTGCAGTGTTATATTTTTTATATTTTTGTATAAGGGGACGACCATTTGATTCTGAGGAGGGGGGCCTGGCAAATTCGGTCGAGCCAGATTATTTATTTTCAAAATTTTGCGGGCCAGAATATTTATTTTTCAATATCATTATCGTATCGTACCAATGAATCTAAGGTCAGATAATTTATTTTCTTGGGTGTGCAGGCCAGATTATTCATTTCCAACTTTTTCAGGGACAGAATATTTATTTACAAAATCTGCCAGCCCCCCCCCCCTCAGAATCAAATGGTCGTCCCCTAATTTTATGAGTTTTTGTATAATTATAGTTATTTGTTCTTTATCTTTGAGTTTATGGTCTTCCAAACGTTAAGAGTTATCTGCACTTAAGAGACATAAGTTGTCGAAATGGACATATGCAGAACATAAATTATAAATAACCTCGGTATTTAAATATTTGTTGGGTCGATGCCACTGCTGGTTGACTGCTACTCTTTAAGGGTGTTCACCAGCCCAGTAGTCAATACTTCGGTGCTGACCCATAAGCCGATTATATTTGGAAACCTTACAATGTCTAAATTTTTGTAAATTTTGTTGAAAACTAAGGAGTATCTTCCTCATGGAAAGCTCTGTCCTTAGCTGATTTCTTGGCTTTACATTTAGAATATATTGGTTATATGTTCTCTATCAGTTTTTAAACATCTTTGAGTTTATGGTCTTCCAAACGTTTAGATTTTATCTGCACTGAAGAGACATAAGTTGTCTAAATGCGTATGTGCAGAAAATAAATTCACAATAACCTCGGTATTAATTATTTGTTACCACTGGGTCGATGCCACTGCTAGTGGACTGTTAGTCCCGAGGGTATTCACTAACCCAGTAGTCATTACTTCGGTGTTGACCCGTAAGCCGATTATTTTTGGAACCTTACAATATCTTACATATGCTGTTTTTTCTCCCCGGAAAATTATGCATTTTCCAAACTTTCCCCCCTATGGAACATGGGGGAAAAATAAGATCATTGCCATTTTCCCCCTTCAACCGTACATATGCTCATTTTTCTCCCTAATGTCATCATTGGTCGCATGAAAATACTTTCTTGGAAGTTTAGTTGATTTTTAATTAGTGGAACATGTGAGAAAAGACTTCTGCTCAAGCCCACCCCCCTCCCCTAAAAAAAAAAGAAATAAAAAAAATAACTAAAAAATAAAACAACCTGGTCAATATGAATTATAAATTAATGGCAAAATTTCACAAAAAATATACAGACCGATAGACAAAGTTTGGGGTTGATCTGTCCAGAGAATTTCCAGTTATATACGTGAAAAATTAATTCTTTCGTTGGAGAGGTGACCTGGGTAATATACCAGGACACTTTACGAAATAACACATTGGCCAAATCATTGGCGAGAGCAGCTCTCAGCGTTGGCATCACTTGTCATTTCATACATGTTGCTTTATTGTATAAATAAATCATAATTGGCAGTTATTTTAATCTGATTTTCTTTATCATGGAATGTATTGCCAATTTTTTGTGTGGATTGAGCCTTGTCTACCTCCTTTTCTCAAATAGCACCGGCGGATTAAACCTCCAAAAAGGGGGGTTCTAATGAGGTTCCTTTTGTCAGTCGTGCCTAAATTTTGCACAAGATTTTTGTTCAAGAAAAAAGGGGCCCAACTCATGGATCCCCTCCCTTTGGATCAGCCAATTAATAGTAATATTAATGAGTGAAAACATGATTAAACATAGAGTTCGGTTCTCAAATTAAGTCATTTATTAAAGAAATAGCATTAAGAGTTATGTCAAAATTGAAGAGCGTTCTACAAAATTTATATGTGAATTCTTGACACACGGACAAGGTCTGTCTGTTCAGAGGCATGTACATATATGTCTCTAATCAGTTGTTGATCAAAGCTCGGACGACATGTCAGAACAGTTGAGATAGAAAAGATATATGTTCTTCAAGATGAAGAAAAAATAAATAAAAGCGTTGTTCCATTGCTCATTTTTGCCATTTCGTATTTGTAAAGACTAAGTGTTCGTGCATTTACTTCATATCCCTTCATTGCTTATATGACTAAATACCGAAGTTACTGTAAATTTAAATTCTGCATATGCGCATTTCGACAACTTATGTCTCTTCAGTGCAATTCTGCATATGCGCATTTCGACAACTTATGTCTCTTCTTCTTATATGTGATATATAAGAAGATATTTGTATGGGGGAAAAATCAGCGAGGGGGAGGATGGCGATACGTATACGTATTGTCAGTTTTCCGTGGGGGAAAAGTGACAATGATCTCAATTTTCCCTGGGGGAAAAATGAGTATGATCTCATTTTCCCCCGGGGAAAATCTAGCATGGGGAAAATTTCGGATTTTTCAGGTGCTGTCCAAAGCTATGTTTGTGTTTCTCCATTCTAAAAAATTTTTGGTCAGAGAAGTAGAGATTTTTATTAAATGTTAAATTTTATAAATGATTTTATATGAAAATACATTAATAAACATATTGCAACGGCCAAGCGAGTAGCAAAAATTACATTTCAAAAAGATGTACGTTTACAGCCCTAGCCGGCGTCATGGAAAGACAGCCCGCGATAAAACACATTGTTGTTCATTGATTGACAGCAGGCCATGTAGAGTATTTTTCTAGAATTTTGATTGAAAGTACCGTCATAAGATTTTACATTTGAATGGTTGGAATCAAATGTAAAACCAACTTAGGACAGTACCAAATCAGCCGTTTTACATACTACATACGCAGTCTTTCGTGGTATGCTGTCAATCAATAATCAACAATGTTTCTTTCTCTGCGGTCAGTTTTTCAGAAGTCGGCTTGGGGTGTGAAATTACATCTTGTTGAAATGAAACTTTTGCCACTCGCTTGACCGTTGCAATAATACCCTCTAGTGCTTGAATTATTTAACTTTAGTCCAAAAAAACGTCAATTTCCACATGAGCACAGAACAAACAGTAGCATGTAAAAACCAATCGTTATAAAATGTAATTGCCGTAAGCATAGTTAAATTTAATTTTGAATGGGACATTTTGTTAATATTTTCATAGTGTTTAGAAGATGCCAAAATCTGGGAAATTCAGCTAGGTGAAACATACTTTAATGTTTTAGTTTTGTTGCGTTCATGTTCATTTTCATTTATTTGGAAAAATGTCTTTGTCATGCTGTCTCTATTCGTGTTGGATATGAAAAGCCGTGCTTTTTGATTTTTGGAATTCCCCCTTTCACAATTTTTGCTTCGGCATTCGTTTGCCGATGGATTAGATCATCAATAATACTTGCAAATAAAGGATTTTCTAATTTTGAAACTAAAATATTTTTAACACTACCGCCGACGGTCTCTTCAATCAATCATTGCAAAATTAATCGTGCGCTGGTGATTTGAGGTCAATACACATGCTAATTTTTGATTAATATGTGTACAAGTTCTTGACGTTTTCAATATCCATTGAAAACGTGATACTACTGATTTTAAGTTTGATTTCAGCATTTCATGAGGTATTGTTGTGAAAGTTTAATTTGGAATGATTTTTTCAGCTATTTTGTTGCCTAGATCATAAGAAGCACCACTGCGATTTTTTTTTATTTGAATGGTATTTAAACGGGGTTGTATTTGGTAGTGGAACATTCAGCTGCATGGAAGCGAAACCAGGAAAGTGGAATTTTAGAAATAAAAAGCATTTTGCCTCATATTTTTTAATGATTTCAGCAATATGTTTTAAACTAGATTATAAGGGGAAACCCTGCCAATTTTGTTTTCGAAGGGATTCCAAAGATTTTTCGTAATTGTGGTCTGATATTGTTTGTAATGGATGGCGGAGCTCTCAGTTGCATTGAAAGCAGATCACAAAACTGAAATTTTTCGAAAAGTATTTTATTATTCTTTGCACAATTTCAGGAATATGCTTGAACTAGATTAGAAGTTGAGCCCTTGCCAAATGTTTTGAAATGGGGACCCAGAAAATTTTAATTACTGCAGTATGTATTGCCTTGATTATTACATGTATGAAATTTGGGAAAAATACTAAAAAAACAATTTGGTTTACAAAGTTGGTTGATGTCGGATCAAAAACACAATGGAAGTAATCACAACATAAATTTTGAACATTTTCAAGTAATTAGATAATTAAAGTCAAAAAATGGCCGAGCATTCCGACAGTACGATATGCACAACTACACATTGTAGATAAAAATCCTGAAAAGTCGCTGAAAAGTCGGATGAAAAAGTAATAATTACGAAGCAGAAAGAGAGCGTTTAAACTTTGTTTACTAATTTTAAGTTCAATGCAAGATTTGTTTATTTTAGAAATATATATATTTCATTACAGCACATGATAGTGCATTTGTTCAGTGATGTTAAGTTGGAAAGGAGATGAATACAAAAATTAATGAAAAACTAATTGAAGGAAATGACGGAAAAGCACAGTAAATATAAAATTGTTTGTTACGTTTAAAAAATATTTTTTTCAGATAAAAAAAAATTCTGTCAGGGCCATTTCAAATATTTACCTTCGATTGCAGTGTGAAAAGCTGTCTGCCATTGTATCTTTTTATTTGTTTTGATAAACCCAGGTAATCTTGAAAAAGAAAAAAATGCTTCGTCCTTTTGCTCATCGGGCGTTGGTCTAAAAATTAATAGTGCATCAAATAAGAACTGTGACGGTGCAGACACTTAAAATTTGACAAAAAACTCGTTCAAATATTAATAAAAGACTGACTCGAAGTAAGGTGTTTAAAATTCTTTGAAGAATTTTTTATAATTACTTTTCCCCTGCCTTTTGGGTCGGTCGCGTATTTGCTAACCAATATTTTTACTCTGACTTTACTTTTGGTATAAAAACCCACATAAATATAAATCTCAGTCCACAGTAAAATACAAAAACAGATAAGATAATAACAAAAACAAAGAGAAAAAAATTAATTGATTAAACGCTAAAATCACCAACGAACATAATTGCAAAAATATCAATAACAAATTAGTCTGTTGATTTTTTTATATCATAATCTAATGGGAGCACATGCATCAATCCAGCTATAAGATAATGTTGAAAACACGCGTGTCCCTAAAGTACCAAATTGACCTTTTAAAACACGTTATAAATGACAATCCCTCTACATTTTTTGTATAACAAAGGTTTGTAAAATATAAAGGGAAAATGCAGTTTGAATTTCAATGCAAGGTTTGTTTATTTTAGAAATATATATAAGGTGAAATTAAAAACTAATGGAAAACTAATTGGAAATGACGGAAAAGCATAAAGTAAATATAAAATTCTGTTGCGTTTAAAAAAATTTTTTTCAGATAATAAAGTTTAAGATTTTTTCGGCAAATTTTTATAAATACCTTAGCATAGAATTTGTCTTTTACGTACCTGGTCTCTTATTTATACTCATAATTTCTACTGAAACACATGATTTTTTGACGAAACCATTCGGGAAGTAGTGAAGTTTCCTTTTCATAGTTAATCACACTGTTCAACTAACATACCAGGCTCTTTGATTTTTTGTTTTAAAAAGGTGGTCGTGTTTGTAGTAAGTAGTTTGCCTGTAGTGTATTTCATCCGAATGGTTATTAAGGGGGTTCGCTACTCCATATGAAAATAAATATGATTTCAAATAAATGTGATTTTTTGTTAGATAATTAAAAAAGAAATAATTTAGATGAATAAAATTGATAGGTTGATGATCTCGTTTTTGAGTTTTAAGTGATTGAAAATTTGGTGGGAAACTGAACTCCTCGGATTTTTCATAAGATTAACATTAGCAAGTTTGACCACGAATGAATGTGACAGAATAAATAAAATTTAATGAAATTTTCACATAATGCTCATAAGGAGGTATAAAATGAAATTATGGGCAAAATTATAATGCTTTTAAATGGATAAAACCAGAGAATTCCGAAAATCTGACAGAAATCCCAAAACATGAGGAGCGAACCTCCTTAAACTAAATTGAAACGAGAAGTAGAAATAGAATCTATTGGGTTCTGAATGCCCCATTCTGGCTTGACCGTAGTGCTGGCTTCTGCTAGAGCCATTTCAAAGTCAGATTTTGATTTTTTTGCTTTTTATTTTTACTTTTGTTTTTGTTTTGTGATTTCTTTTGTATTTTCTTTTGTTATCTTTTTTTTATTTTGTGTAGTTTGTACATCGGCAAACGAATACCGAAGAAAGAACTAGGAAAGGGCGATTCAAAAATCTTAAATCCAAAATCACGGCAAATCACCGTGATTCAACACGAATTGAGACAGTATGAATAATGATCAGATTCTGAGGCCATTTTTCAGAAAACATGATGAGGCGGGGGGATTTATATCTTTATTGGTTAAAAATCATGGTGAGGCATCTTTTTACATTTCTGAAATGCCCAAAAATTAATTAGGCAGGTAATTATTATTTTTTTTATTTGTAATTTAAATTAGTTCCAAAAAAAGAAATGAGGCAAAGGTCTGAGAAGCATTTTTTTTTATTTTGCCTAATTAAAACTTTTTTTTCCTTCCGACGCCCTCTTCCAAAAATGTTGTGAGGTACATGAACCTGAAGTCACTCTGGATTGGATAAAATTCCAACAAAATGTGCATTTTGACTGGAGGCCATTAAATCAGGCGAATGTTTGGTCAATGCTTTTTAATAGCAAAATTGCAAACGAGTACAAACAGAATTTGGAACACATGCTAACTTTTCAGCTTTCATATGAGCGGTTTTCAGATTCAACAGTTTCAGGGGTTCTTATAATACTTAGTTAATGTTAAGTTTCAAGACTTAAAGATATGTGAAAATGTATAACAATAAACAGCTGCGTAAAGTCGCATGATACGCCCGTCGTCACCCCTTCAAGACTTTAAATGATTAAAGAAAGTGGTTCTCAATTTAAAATGCACTTATAACTGTCTAATTAAGCACGACATCTTGAGGTGAGCTGATAAATGTATTATTCAGTTCGAAGGCGTTATGTATAAAATTGCCTTAACTTTGAAAAATAACGTCCCATAAATCTTGCCGGAAAAATCAAAATTTCATGGAAAAAGTATACAGACCATGGAGCCATCATATCCAATACCTCTACAAAGTTTGAAGTGAATTTGCCATAGGGTTGTCAAGTTAGAACACGACATGTAAAAAATTACCTTAGAATTTACGAATAAAGTTCCATAGCAAGATACCGAGGTTACTCTTATTTCATTTTCTGTATATGGTTAATTCGGCAACTTAAGTCTCTTTAGTGATAGACGGACGGATAGACGGGAGAAAGGACGGACAATCGGACATTGGTATACCACAATACGTCCGTCATTAGACGGGCGTATAAATACTCTTCACTTCAAAATCATTTGCATTTATCATAAGTGACAAAATAACTGAATACCGAAGTTACTGTGAATTTAATTTCTGCATATGCGCATTTCGACAACTTATGTCTCTTCAGTGCAGATAAAATCTAAACGTTTGGAAGACCATAAACTCAAAGATTTGTAAAACCTGATAGAGAACAAATAACCAATATGATCTAAATGTAAAACTAAAATCAGCCGAGGAGAGAGCTTTGCATGAGGGAGTTATAAAAAAAAGTTATAACAGTAAAGTAACATTTTTACTTTAAAAAAGACATTTTTGAAGAATTAAAGGTAGTAGACCTGGGGTATGGGAGATAACTCCCTTTTCTCCACAACTTACTTGTTTTTTATTGGTACGAATAAAACAAAAGATTTAGAATTTTTATCATAAATAGAAATAAAATATTCACTTCATCATGAAACTGCAGTCCTTTAATAAAATAATTCAAAGTGCCAACATCAAAATATCTAGGTTTTGAATGGCATTTTAAAGATATTAAAATTAATGAAAGTCAGAATTTTGGAAAGGGAGGTAATTCTCTCGGCTTGACATTTAGTATGAAAAATTTTTTAGACTTTTTATACAGGTTTCATAACATTGTGAAAAAACGGGACGGTGAATTTTTATAGAATTTTGACATGAGTCATATGTATGGAAAACCTTTTATTTCTCAGTTTTGGATGAAAATTGACTTTTAGGATTTTCATTTAGAAGAAATTGAATGTAGCTGTGTTTTCAGCAATATTTTGACAATATATTTTCTTTTTTTTACTGCAAATCAATACTTCATGCATGCTTATGATCATTATTCTCTCATATTTAGGTCTACAAGTTTCTATCAAGAAGTTTGGTAATTTATAGTCTTTTTATTCCAATTCTTATATATCTACAGTGCAGTAGTATACGCTTCATGGTGATTTCTTATCAGAATTTAAGACTCCTAAGATAGGGGTGTTTCCGTGAACAAAAAATAAAAAATCTTACGGTGAAAGTTTTCAATTTTTTTTTCTAGAATAATATTAGAACATAATTGTTTCATACTGCAAATTTAAAGAAAATTGACTGTGTGAAAAATTTTGGGTTTACCCCGGGTCTACTACCTTAAATAATAATATTCATATAACTTATATATTATAAAGGTCATGAAAGATGACTCTTCCATTTTTTAAACATAATAAGGTAAGTGAGAACCGAACCGTCAATCCAAAAGCGAACAATCCAAGGACAATGGCAACACCAGAAACATAAAAGGGGAAAAAACAGAGACACAACATGGGTACGGCACAGAAAAGAAAAATGAAGACACACACACACCCACACACAAAGATGAACAACACGGACCCAATAAAAAACCATGGATGAGATCAGGTGCACCGGTAGAGTTAGCATCTCCTGCTTCTTATAAGACACCCGCCGTGTTGAACATGTCAAATCCGGTAGTAAAGTCAAATCCGGTAGAGGATACAACAATTAAGCTTTAAAGGGAAAGATCTGTTGTCATGTGGGAAACAGATATCCCATAGCGGTCCACAAGATGGTGATGTCGACCGTAAAACTTCTGGAGGGATGACTTCAAGTTTTGGGTGACATACCCTTGTTGAAGTAGCCTATTTGTGAGCAACCGGGCTCTATCAAGAAAGTCACTGTATCGAAAACAGGCTCTTGAATAGCGAATGAGCTGTGAGATGTAAACTCCATATGCCGGCGCTGTTGGGATGTTGCTACAAAGAAAAGGGAAGTTTACTATTGGAAATGTGAAGTCATCGCGTTTGTCGTACAGCTTAGTTTAAAGTCTCCCTCTGTTGTCAATTTCAAGGTGAAGGTCAAGGAACGAGGCTGATGTAGAAGTGTCTGTGGTATCCTTAATTTCGAGCTCTTTTGGATAGATCAAATGAAGAAAATCACCAAAGCGAGGGTTGTTTGGCGACAAAATATCATCTATATAACGGAAGCTAAAATTGAAGGATTGTGCCAGTTTTTTATCTTTATTTTGAAGAAGCCCTTCGATGAATTCAGCTTCATAAGAGTGAAGAAACAGATCGGCTAGGAGAGGCGCACAATTTAAGATTGAGTGTTTTCCTTTTACTTTCCTTTTCATTACTCGATCAGACAATACTATCTATTCGAGAGTATAAACATATTTAATTATTTTTGTTTCGCGTCACAAGGTTATGAAATAAGAAATAGTTTGGTATTTTGCGACTATTTATAATTTCCACTCATTCTCAGCTTCGTATTTAGATCTTTTAATTTACATTGACGAAAATGGACGTTTGAAATCTAAGCTGTATGACAAAAGTGATGATTTTAACTTCCCAATTGTGAACTTTCCCTTTCTGAGCAGCAATATTCCTACCTCTCCAGCCTATGGAGTGTACATTTCACAGTTGATTCGTTACTGTCGGGCATGCAGTTTATACAGTGACTTTTTAGTTAGAGCAAAAACACTGTCCCAAAAGCTGCTTAGTCAGGGATTTGTTCAGCCTTTGTTACTTTCATCCCTTCAGAAATTCTATGGCCGTCACCATGACATCATTGACAGATATGACGTGTCTGTGTCCCAAATAAAAACGGACATTTTTAGCTAGATTTCACGTCTTCACGGATTTGACATAACCGGATTTGACTCAACCCCGGATTGACTCACTGATAGTGTGACGGGTGCCGCTAGCGGAGCAGGACATGCTTACCCTTCCGGAGCACCTGATGTCACTCCCGGTTTTCATGGGAGTTCACACTATGAGTGCCTTAGTTCTTAATGTTATCTTTTTATTTCCGTGCATTGTAGCTGTCTCACGTCCTAGTTTTGTCTTTGTTTTATCTGTTACCGTTTTTGCCATGTCTTTGGACTTCGATTTTTGTAGGCATCGCTTCCCTTGTTCCTTCGGTATTCTACTGCCGTTGTTCCAGATCAATAAACAACAAAAGGAAATTGAATAAATGCACATCAGACAAAGTCTCTACAAATACATGATAGAACCAAGCCTTTAAACAACGCTTTTAATGTTGTTAAATCAGCACGAGACCTTCAACAATGAGCTTTGCTCATACATGTACCTAATTATAAGCATAAGACGACCCTAGCACCGGTTTGAGCGGAATTCATTGCTAAAGATCAAGCAACGCTACATCCATGTCTTTTTTACCCTTGGATACATGGATGCGGGATCGTCAAGAAAATAAATTTACAGAGTTCTATAAATACATGTAGTGTTTGCAACTAGAGTAGGAGCGGTAAAAAAAAAATTAAAAACAGTTTGACAGACATAGATACTATATGTCTCGGTTTCTAGGCACTGACTTTGAATGCAGAGAAACATGTCCTTTGATTTTTAACGCTGGCATTTTTTCCTTTTTTGTAATTTCCCTTCAAAATATATGCTATTCTATTTTTTTTTTTTTAAATCTTCAATGAATACCATATACAATTGTGATTTTTCATACCGAGGGAAAACGAGTGGGGCTATATTTCTTATTTCTTACAGAGAAATTATTTCTGTGATGAATAACACATTCCATGACATTTGTATATATAACACTCAGGTCAATTTAAGAGTTATTTACCTTTAATTCTACCTTATGATAGAATGCTGCAATTTGATTGGTCGAATACTGGTGTAATTTTGACAAATCCATGACATTTCAAGCAAGTTTTCAAGCAGCGAGGTATTTGCCTAAAAATTTGTCACTTTTAACCCTCTGCCGGGGTATTTGCTTAAAAAAGTCTTTTTAACCCTTCACTGAGACGCTTGTAAAAATTTTTAAAAACGACGTCATCTGTGCGATTTATATTAAGTCATTCGGTAGAATTAAACATATATATCATTTTGGGTCGGGGAATTTGCGAACAATACCAGTCTCGAAAATGTTATTTCCCTCGCCCGTTGGGCCCAGGAAATATGACATCTCTCGACTGGTATTTTTTCGAAAATTCCCCACCCAAACATGATATTTCTAGGTAAAAATAGCCGCCCTTTCAGTCGATCCCCGAAAAAAAACCCTTCTCATGTTTGTGTTGACAATAGCCAGACGGTTATCAAAGAAACACATTTCCAGTTAAGCGTTTTAAAGGTAACAACACAGATGATCAATCTCTAGTATTTTGAAATCATGGCAGGTTTTTCTGTTTCACATCGTCTCATTTTATTCCATTGTCTTTTGAATATAAGGAGGCATATTTATTTTTCCAACTGATTCAGTTAAACAGGTGGTTTACTGGGTTTTGAAACTTTAGTGCATTGCAGTACCAGCATGTTTGTTGACGTTGTTAAACTTGACAAACTCTGGCTTAAGTCTGGCAAAGACCTTGCCATCACCAAAACCAGCTGTATAATTTCAATATTTTCGCAGGACCCGCCAACTGGGAACCATGATTTATAAATTCATGACTGTGAACTATGATTGCTGGCTGTCTATTCATGATCATGACTTATGAACAAGTAAAAAAAAATATCTAGTTGTTTGCAAAATTCATTGCTCAAATGACACATACCGAATATGACTTTTCACCACACCATGTAATTGTTGGCACGCATAGAATAGTGTAACGTGTAAGGAACCTAGAGCGGCCAAAAGAGGTTCGTTACCAGAATAACTCCGGATTCCCGTTTCTAAAATATATAAGCAATTTGTCACAAAGAATTCAAAACGAAGGTAGCGTCAAATCAACACAATGCACTCTGAACTATATACAAAATAAAATAACTTTAATAATGCATTGTATCCTTGAATCAGTTAAACACAAACAAATCTATATTCCTGTATTCCTTTTTAGCTTCAAAATGAACTAACACAAAGTCACAGTAAACACTATCCAAATGATCACTATCACACGGCAAACAGAATGAATATATGTCAAACGATAAACTTTAGAATATCAATGTTCCATATTTAAAGAATAATTAATTCACTAATATGAAAACACAATGAATGATCCTATGGAACGTTGCACAATAAACATTAAAGACAACAACACAGTACTGCTAATTGCACAATTCCAATTGCTAGGTCAAAATGCACAATTGAGATATCCAAGTCTAATACCCAGCAAGTCCGCACTTATTTGAACACAATGAATCGATGTTAGTTGAATGGTCAGTATTTAGAAAACACTACAAACTTTTCTATACATAATATAAACTATCCTTTGAATATATATACACTATATACGGCACTGTCAACTTGCTACAAGCAATTTGACCACTAGTCCACTGTAAAGAATATCCACTTATATATCACAAATCACAAAATGAAAATAGCACAAGGCTTTCCAAACAATCACTATACACTTAAAGCACAGTTTCCAGAAGCTATCAAATTGAAT